>SZWC01004799.1:51259-86729 GCA_023375785.1 Penium margaritaceum | reverse complement strand
GGGGGGGGGGGGGGGGGGGGGGGGGGGGGGGGTCAAATCTTGCCTCTAGCCATAGCGTGGACTTTGCTGCCACGTAAACATCTTAGGGTCATGGGGCACAAGACGAGGACTGTTGGTCTACGACGAATTTTTGCTGTTTTTTCTTCACATCGCTACCTATGGATCCAGCACGTCTGTCCCGCCAAGTCTTCAAGACATTGAGACTAGATTCTGTCATGTTGTAACAAATCATGCATGGACATGCTTCAACCGACATGTCATACAGATGAGTGGCCCCACATCCGGGAAGTTTCCCAGAAGCCCGATGCGTCTGTGACCAGGGCAGCATTACCACAATGTTCAATAATCGGGACTTACGGAGGCAATCTCGGGAAAGTGACAAGAAGATTCCTAGCTGTTGTACTTTGTGCCGTTCCTATACAATTTACTATGACCACTCGACAGCGTCCATACTCATGCAGATCCCTGAGGCAGGCAGCCCTGGTGACACCGGCGCGACGACAGGCGGCGGACTACCCGCTTGGAGCTGACCGACCACCGCTCCAGAGCCCCAGATGCCACCGGGACTCTTTGCTGTGCCTTCTACGTCTTGCAGGCGCCTTTCGGCGGACTGGCCATGATGCCTATTTTCATGTGTTTGCATTGTATGCTCACTGTCAGTAGATGGATGCATGCATGTGACCAGTCGCTGCGTCCGTCTTTTGATTCTGCACGTCTAGGTTGAGACGGCGTAGGATTCTGACATGTGTGCACAGAGTTACGGCCAAAACACTGGTTTTGGGCCGGTTTTAGGATAGCTCTTGGACTGCCGCGTGCGACACCCGCCGTGCGCCACGGCAGGTATTTATGCCTTGAACCTATCAATTGTCATTTCTCTCTGCATATGCTATATTGAAGCATTCTGACACTGTGTCTTGTGTCTCCTAACTAAACCCTTGCCGTTGTGTGTACGACCTGTGACTGTCGTCACCGTCTGACCAGGCACTGACGCCCTGTTAGCGGCTGTGTTGCTAGGAAGCTTCTACGCACTTTCTCATGGTATCAGAGCAGTGAGACAGTTGTCACTGAGCTGCGCAGCGGAAACGCAGCAGAGCAGCAGCAGTGAGAGTCATCGCTGCAGCAGAGTCTTCTGGGATCTGTTGGAGACGGCCGGTCGCCGTCAAAGTACTCCACCCACCACGTGAGATCGCAGCTGCAAAGGCAGCAGCAGCGGCGTCTACCGCCACGCAGAGGTGTGTGGCGGCTGCGGTGCGTGCAGCCGCCCTCCCACAGCCGCAGCAGCAGCAGAGGCGGCGGCGGCAGCAGCGCAGCAGCAGCGGCCGTAGCAACAGCGTGGCAGCAGCGGCGGCAGCAGCAGCGCAGCAGCAGCGTCGGCAGCAGTAGCGCAGCAGCGGCAGCGGCACAACAGCAGCAGCGGCAGTCGCGGCGGCAGCGGCAGCGCAGTAGTGGCAGCAGCAGCAGCGCGCGGCGGCGGCAGCCAGCAGCAGCGCGCGGCGGCGGTAGCCAGCAGCAGCTGCAGCGCGCAGCAGCAGCCGCCACGCGCAGCAGCAGCAGCTGCTGCCACCGCTGCACACGCAACTACGCAGCTGTTGCTGCAGCTGACAGCACAGCTGCAGCAGCAGCTGGGCGGAAGCTACTGTGCAGCTTCCGCAGAGCTGCCGCGCGCCACCGCGAGGCGGCTCCACACGCGGCAGAACCGTGACAAGAAAAAAAAAACAAAAACAAGAAAAGAAAAAAGGAGGGGACGAGCTGATGTCAGCATTGTTCATTGCTGATGTCATGAGGTCGTGCTGACGTCAGCAACCACTTGCTGACGTCAGCATTACACAGCCAAATTTTCACCCGGAAAGGCAAAAGTTGCCAACGTTTCATCTCTCCGAGAAACGTAGACGGTTTTGAAATCCGGCAAACGTGACCTGTCATCCCATAGTGAGCGGCGACGTGAGTTCGCCCGACGACAAGGACAAGGGACCAGGTGATCCCTCCTTTTCTTCAGGGGTATTGAGCCCTCGCTCGCAGGCCATTGCGGACCTGCGTAGCCAGCAGGAGGAGATGCGTCGTCTGCAGCGAGAGCAGACTGACGCGATTTGCACGCTGGCTGAGCTCCTGCGTGCTCAGTCCACGGCTCCTTCGAGGATTTCTGAGGGAGCTGCCGGCGTTGCCGCCTCCACCCAGTACTTGGCCCAGGTACCCGTGACAAGTGCTCCTCCTGCTTCACCTCCTGGTGTCGTTTCTCCACCACCTGCGGACCTCCTTGATGACGAGCCATTCATGCCAGGCTTTGAGGATGATTCCCAGGAGCGGGAGATTCGTCTTCTATAGGAGCGCCTCCGTCAGCTGCAGACGGGTATCCGACCTCCACCCGTGTCCCCGATACGACCGTTAGCTGACTTCCCCGGTGATCACCTCCTTCCAGGAGTTTTCCACGTCTCTCGCCCTCCTTAGCCTGCAGTTGCTCTCCCCACGGAGCGGCATTCAAAGGACTTTGAGGCACCACCTCCACGGTACATCAGCGAGGATGGATTTGATTGCTGGGAGATCCTGTTTCAGGTGTGGGCTACTTCCGAGGGAGTGTGGCATTACTACCACAGCCCATACCAGTCTACAGATCCAGCACAGGTGCTGACAGCAGCTCGGGCCATGTGAGGACTGCTCTACGCCATGCCACGCGAGACTGTTGTCGACTTCCGCCCCTTCCTCAGCGAGGCTGGCAGAGGCACCGGAGCCGATCTTCGTGGAGGCTGGGATTTGGCGTTGTCCCTACTGGTCGCAGAGACGCACGCTACGCGTGCGTCTCTCACATTCGTGCTTTCCACTCGCTCCGTCAAGGACCAACGGAGCCTGCGGCGGATTACTGGCGACACGCCATGCGTATTTACACGCGTCCGGGGACCTCAGGGGGCACACAGCTGTGGGCACTTCAGACGATCATGCTCGGAGTTCGCCTGGAGTACACCGACATCTTCACACGGTACAGCGACGCTGCTCTCGAGCCTTTCTCAGTCACTCTGCAGCTGCTCCTTTGGGCCCATCAGCTTTTGCTCTACGTGACGTCGGCCCGCGAGGCAGTAGTAGCACATCGGGAAACTTCCCTCGCTGCAACAGTCCTCGCCTCACCACCATCTTCCCTCCTGCAATCACCCTCATCTACCTCCATCATGACCTCATCTTCCTCCTCCTCTTCGACCCCGTCTACACCTACGCAGACGCAGGGCGTTGCAGCAGCTGCCCAGGGGAAGAAGAAGAATAGGAAGCGCGGATCGGGTCAGCAGTAGGCGTCATCCAGTGGTAGCAGTGGCCGTTCCGTGCACTGCTACAACTGTGGAGGTGCCCATCGATACACCGAGTGCCAGCAGCCGCTTGACTGGGAGCGCATCACTCGTGGACTTCAGGCTGCCCATGCTGCCCGCACCGCGTCCGGCACGTCGCCCGCACACTCCTCTGGACGCGCGGCGACCACGACTGCGGCTGTTCCTACGTCCTCACCAGCGAGCAGCAGTGCTCCAGACCCACGTGACCGCACCCTCGCCGAGCTTCGTCATCTTCTGGCGCTTCGCTTTCAGGGAGGTGCGAGTGTGTTGTCATCGTCGAGTGGGTCACAGACTGCTTGTTCGTCCGTCCTCGTGACTCGTGATGAGACGTGTGGGGGCGCACAGTCCGCATGTGATGATGATGGGCCTGACTGCACTGACTGGATTCATGAGTCTCACCTTCGTGATGTACGTCGTTCCTTCCCACTGACGGCTCAGCGTCCCTCTGATGCCGAGTGTTCCATTGCTCGTTGTACAGTGACGTCCACCAGTCGTGACTCCGGTGGAACTTTGATCATCGATTCCGGTGCCACCCACCATATGACGTGTCGTCGTAGTAACTTTGTGGTACTTGGTCCTGTCACGACTGTCCGTTCTGTTCGTACAGGCTCTGGTCAGTCCTTACCGGTCCACGGTGTTGGGGTTGTATGCTTTGATGGTCCGTCTGGCCCCCTGTATCTCTCTGACGTGCTGTTTGTGCCTGATCTTGAGCTTAGTCTGTTGTCTGTGCGTATCTTCACTCTGATGGGTCTCTCTGTTGAGCACATCGCTGATTCAGCGATGGTGATTGCTCTTGACACCCGTAGCATTATCCTGCGTGCTTCAGTTGTAGATGATTTGTACCGCATTGCTCGGCCATCCTCCCCTTGCTCTCCCCCTTCCTCTGGTCGTGTTTCTGTCACTGGTGTTCTATCCCCAGAACACCTGAGGTTGCTTCACCGACGTCTGTGTCATGTGGGCTCCGACACTGTGTCGAAGCTCATACGGACACAGCCCGCTCTTGGCCTTGACGTGGCTTCTTTTGAGAAGCCACCCAAGACCGACTGCCTTTTTTGTGCTCAGGGAAAGATGCACCAGTGCACTTACCCTGATTCGCGTTCCCGCGCGCTGAGGCCACTCGAGTTGGTCTACTCGGACCTGCTTGGTCCTCTCCCGGTCGAGTCCCTGTCTGAGAGGGGCCGGTATGTTCTGACGTTAACTGATGACTTCACCCGGATGCGGTGGGTCTACAGTCTGCGTCAGAAGAGCGATGCCGCCCTTGCGGGTTGGCTCTGGCTCGTGATGGCTGAGCGTCAGTCTCGCCACACGCTACATACCTTTCGCTCGGATCACGGCGGCGAGTTCCTCGGTGAGATGGACTCCTTCTTTGCTGAGCACGACATTTTTCACCAGGTCTCCGCTCTTGCTACTCCACAGCAGAACGGTGTCTCTGAGCGCTGGAACCGCACCATGGAGGATGCGGTCCGTGCCATGCGGTCTGAGTGCGGTCTCCCGGAGTCCTTCGCCTTCGAGGGCTTCGCCTACATGACGTGGGTCTGGAACCGCCTCCCGCATGGTCCACTTCCAGATCATGTTACACCGTACGAGCTCTGGTTTGGCCACCGTGCTGATCTTCGTCTCGCACGCGTCTGGGGTTCCTTGGCCTCCGTGTGGTACACCGAGGACCTGCAGGGGTCCAAGGTCTCCCCTCGGGGTCGCTTGTGTGCCTTCATCGGCATCTCCCCGCGGTCGAAGGCCTGGCGCTTTTGGGACCCCACTCGCCGTCGTGTCATTGAATCCCGTGACGCGCTGTTTTTTGAGTCTCTCACATACCGTGATCTGACTTCGATCACAGCCCTTTCTGCAGCTCATGTTCCTTCCTGTGAGGGTCCTCAGCGGATGGGGGAGACTTCTGCGCCAGCGACCATTTCTCGTCAGGCTGATGTGTCCGCTCGAGTCCCCTCTCGATCTCCAGCACTTGATGATTCGGCTATCATAGGCGTTGGTCCAGAGACCCCGCCTGTTCAGCCCGTTTCACATCCCACAGGTACCGCTGCTCTCACGCCTCCTCCTGCATCACCACCTGTGTCCACTGGCAGCCCTGCCCCGGCGTCTGACCCAGCCCAGCCCACTCCTGTCCCTACGTCGGCTGACACTCCTGTCTCAGTGTCCAGGCCAGCCTTGCCCGCTGTCACCCCCAGCTCAGTGTCCCCCACACACGCTTCTCCTCGTACGGCATCTCCGGCTGCCTCGTTTCAACCCTCACCAGCTGTGGTCGTACCTGTCCCTGTGGTTGTACCTGTTCCTGAGCCTGAGGTGCGCCCGTCGACCTCCGGCTACTCACGTGAGCCCGGTGGTCGCCTTCGACCACTAGATTCCGGAGCTCAGCGAGCGTCGGGTCCCGGACCCAGGCGTTCCTCTCGCAGCATCACGAGCGGTGATCCAGGCTCAAAGGCCTTAGGCCTGAGTGTCCGCACTGAGCTTTCAGAGGTACACCCAGCATGTCACATAGGGCACGACCTGGTCACTCGCGAGTTCCATATCGCTTGTGACGCAACAGCTGATCTCGTGGCCGTCAGGCGTGACACTGAGGCGTGTGCACTTGCTAAGCAGAGTTCGACCTCTATGGCGCCTGACCCGGGCACATTGAGGGAGGCTTTCTCATCGCAAGATGCTGATGCCTGGCGAGCTGCTTGCGAGGATGAGCTTCGCGCTATCCGAGAGCACAGAGTCTACGAGCTGGTCGACCTTCCCCCTGGGAGGAAGGCAATTCAGGTCAAGTGGGTCTTTCGCAAGAAAGTGAAGCCGGATGGCTCACTGGAACGCTACAAGGCCCGCTTGGTTGTCAAGGGATTCTCTCAGATTGAGGGAGTTGATTACACTGACACCTTTGCCCCCTGTCGGCCGCATGACCCCAGCTCGAGCTTTGTTCGGTGTAGTGGCTCAGCATGACTGGGAACTACACCAGATGGATGTGAACAACTCGTTCCTCCATGGCTCTTTGGATGAGGAGATCTACGTGGCTCAGCCACCAGGCTTTGAGGACGGTGATAAGGTCTGGCGCTTGCGCAAGTCCTTGTACGGCCTCAAGCAGTCTCCACGGTGTTGGAACCGGGAGATCACTGGCACCTTGACTCGCGCAGGATACGTACAGATTGAGGCAGGCCCCTCACTCTTCATCCTACCAACACCCGAGCGGTTTACCGCCATCCTGGTCTATGTCGATGACCTTCTGATTGCGCCTCCGTCCCTGAAGGCCGTGAAGGAGGCCAAGGCTGTCCTGCGGACTGCCTATAGGATGAAGGACCTCGGTCCTACACCGCTTTTTCTTGGTATGGAGATCGTGCGAGATCGCAGACATCGGACACTGTTGCTGCATCAGGCCCGATACGCAGGAGTCGTGGGGGAGCGCTTTAGCGATCTCCTTGGTGCAGTGCCCACTGCTTCCACACCTCTCACACCTGATGGGCATGATGCCCTAAAGGTGGATGACCCTACACAATTGGGGGAGACAGTGGATGTGACCTTGTACCTCCGTCTTATCGGATCTCTGATGTACCTGGCCACTACCACGCGTCCCGACATCGCGTTCGCCGTCAACCTCCTCACTCAGTTCTCGCAGGCTCCACGTGCGAGAGCTCTTCACACGGCTATGCGAGTGGTACGGTATGTGGTCTCCACGTTGTATCTCAGACTCTGCTTTCGTCGGCAGTGTTCGGTGGTCCTTGACGGCTACACTGACAGCGACTGGACTTGGAGCCCTGACGGGCGCAGTCGCACTGGCTACGTGTTTCTGCTCGGTGGTACCGCTTTGTCTTGGCGAAGCGGGAAGCAGGGCTGCATCGCATGTAGCTCATTGGAGGCAAAGCATGTGGCTTTGGGGGCAGGAGCTGCTGAGGCAGTTTGGCTGCAGCGCTTGTTTCTTGAGCTTGGGCAGTCAGTACCCGCCATTGTGCTGCATTGCGACAACCAGAGTGCTCTCGCCATTGTGGAGAACTTTGGTGTTTTTCATGCTCGCACAAAGCACATTGCGGTTGAGCATCACTTTGTTCGTGATCTGGTGGAGCGACGCGTGATCTCCATCATTTGGGTTGGCACTGACTTGCAGCGTGCTGATTTCTTGACGAAGGCACTTGCCTGCGGAAAGTTCCTGGTGACCATTTGTTCCGTTGGGCTTCGCCCCGTGCGTGACAGTGGTTGAGTGTGGGATGTACCTTTGCGTCTCATCTGTTTATGTCACCCACTATGTGGTTGTACCAGTGCTGCACGCGCATGGACATGCGTACCATCGGGTCATGGGGGAGTGTTGTGCTTTGTGCCGTTCCTGTACTGTTTACTATGACCACTCGACCGTGTCCATACTCGTGCAGATCCCTGAGGCAGGCAGCCCTGGTGACACCGGCGCGACGAAAGGCGGCGGACTACCCGCTTGGAGCTGACCGACCACCGTTCTAGAGCCCCAGATGCCACCGAGACTCTTTGCTGTGCCTTCTACGTCTTGCACGCGCCTTTCGGCGGACTGGCCATGATGCCTATTTTCATGTTTTTGCATTGTATGCTCATTGTCAGTAGATGGATGCATGCATGTGACCAATCGCCGCGTCCGTCTTTTGATTCTGCACGTCTAGGTTCAGACGGCGTAGGATTCTGACATGTGTGCGCAGAGTTACGGCCAAAACAGTGGTTTTGGGCCGGTTTTAGGACAGCTCTTGGACTGCCGCGTGCGACACCCGCCGTGCGCCGCGGCAGGTATTTATGCCTGGGACCTGTGAGTTGTCATTTCTCTCTGCATATGCTATATTGAAGCATTCTGACACTGTGTCTTCTGTCTCCTAGCAAAACCCTTGCCGTTGTGTGTACGACGTGTGACTGTCGTCACTGTCTGACCAGGTATTGACGNGACCAATCGCCGCGTCCGTCTTTTGATTCTGCACGTCTAGGTTCAGACGGCGTAGGATTCTGACATGTGTGCGCAGAGTTACGGCCAAAACAGTGGTTTTGGGCCGGTTTTAGGACAGCTCTTGGACTGCCGCGTGCGACACCCGCCGTGCGCCGCGGCAGGTATTTATGCCTGGGACCTGTGAGTTGTCATTTCTCTCTGCATATGCTATATTGAAGCATTCTGACACTGTGTCTTCTGTCTCCTAGCAAAACCCTTGCCGTTGTGTGTACGACGTGTGACTGTCGTCACTGTCTGACCAGGTATTGACGCTCGGTTAGCGGCTGTATTGCTAGGAAGCTTCTACGCACTTTCTCACTAGCTTTGGTGTTGGCGACACTATAAAGTGAGCTGGCTCTCTAGCAAGCAAGCAGGTACAAGAAACCATAACAGCTGAGCTAGCGAAATGCGCAAAGTGGCATATGGTTTAATAGCTTAGCATGCAGAGAGATCACCACTCACAAGCACAAAGCATAAAAACCTTGTTCAGCGCGGAGTAGTGACACACGCCCCAGTGCCAGTTTGTCCCAAAACTAGCAAAAAATCAGTGTTTTGGCTGCAGCTTTGTGAAGTGGCATCCGAACGTAGCACCGTCTAAACCTAGAGATGAACAATCTTTAGTCAGACGCTCTACTTGGTCACATGCATAGGTCCGGCGTCGATTGGTGTTGATTTTCGTGCATGTCTCATTGTACTCTGTTGTGTCCTCCCGACTTGGGTACATCGGCGTGCAGATGACTAACGGCGAGACTCGACGCTTCAAGAGTGTCGTTCGGTGGAGCCAACGCATGCTGAGGCCCACTCACCGTTCGTTGGAGCCTCCTTCCTCCGGCAATGCGCTCAGCTTCATCGGCAAGCCTCCTCGGCGCTCGGGCCGCAGGCGGTCATTGACACCGTAGATGATGTCTGCACGCACCCAGCGGTGTTTGTGGTTGTGGCGTTGCGTCTGCAGCATCATGCTGTGCCTAGGGTCCATGTCTCCTGCTGTGTGGCCCTGTTTGGCATCACTGACTATCGTAGGCACTGCCTGGGTTCGGGTAGCCATAACTCTGTGCTACTATTTTTCTATCTGATTTTGAGCGCACGACTACGTTTACAACGTTGATGTTTTGATATGGTCCAGTTTTTAGGCAAAACGGACGACGCCCGGGTTTTGGGCTGTCGGGCGTCTGGCAAGGCTCACCGAGAAAACCCAGCCTGCCAGAAGATAGATCTAGGACAATTTTCTGATTGGTTGGTTAGCTGAGTAACAAGTTCTACACTAGTGGGGGGGGGGAGCTAGAACTTGGAGGGGTCTCCCATGGTTGCTCATTCTTCATTCCTTATCAGTAACTTTAAGTTTTCAGCTGCTTTCTGGCGCTAATACTGGCGCGCGCGTTTCTTAGTAACAAATCCATAGCTTCCAGACTTACACTCTAGAGCAACAGACTGAGGGTGTACCAGACTTAAGCAAGGAGCGTGGAAGCCCGCATGCTGCATCAACAACACTGCTGTCCCAACCGGCTGCTTAGGATTTCCAGCTTGGCATCAGAGCCAGAGTGTAGCAGCTGCAGCAAAAGACTGGCGTACAGGTGCCAAACAACTCCGGCAGAACCCCATACGTGCCAGTGCAGGGGAAATGCTGTCGGATTTTTTTTGGCAGCATTGACCCGCCTAGTGGCAGCGTGAGATTTTTTCCCACGACCACTGGGCTACGAGAAATGCTGCCAAAATTTATTCGGTAGTGCTGACCCCCACGCGTAACGCGAGGAGGTGAGTGGTAGGCCGCGTCCGACACATACAAGCAACGATGCACGCTGCAACGTCATGCAGGTGCAGTGACTCGCACCGGCACGCAGCAGCAACTGTCTGTAGTAGCGGCAGCTGTAGGCAATGGCAGCGAGCAGAAGTAGTAGCAGTCAGCAGCAACAGCGTGTAGCAGTAGCAGCAAGCAAAAGTAGCAGCTCGCAGCAGCGCGCAGCAAGAGCAGCCTGCAGCAACAGCTCACAACAGCAGCAGCCCGCAGTAGCAGCCCGTAGCAGCAGCAAGCAGTTGCGGCAGCAAGGAGCAGGTGCAGTAGCGTGTAGCTGTAGCAGCAGGCTCCAGCACCTATAGTAGCGAGCCGCAACAATAGCCAGTTGCAGTAGTAGCAATAGCGAGGAGCATTGATAGTAGTAGCGAGCAGCTGCTGGTAGCAGCCAGCAGCAAGCAGCTGTTGGCAACAGCTAGCAGCAGCTAGCAGCAGCTGCTGCTGCTGCTCGCAGCTCGGAGCGAGCTAGCAACGAGCAGCAGCCCACTGCTGTCAGCAAGCAGCAGCCTGCTGCTAGCGAGCAGTAGCCCGCTGACAGCAAACAGAAGCCCACTGCTCGCACAAACAATGGGCAACTGTCCGCTGTCACAGACGAAAGAGAATAAAAAGTTTACAAGAGAAAAAAATCCTCCACCCCACCAGCTTCTCTGCCGCGGCTGCAGCAGCTATCTTAGCTGCTGGAGCATCCATAGCAGTCGCAGCAGTCCGCGTTTGCAGTAGTTGCTGCTACAACTACAGCCGCAGCAGCAACAGCAGCAACAGCAGCAACAGCCGCAGCAGCAGGAGTTGTAGCCACAGCAGCAGCAACAGAAGCTGTAGCAGCAGCAGGAGCAGCAGAACAGTCGCACCTACATCAGTAGCAGTAGCAATACCAATGGCAGCAGCACCTACAGCTGTAGCAACAATAGTAGCAGCAACGGCAACAGCAGCAGCAGCAGCAGTAGCAGCAGCAGCAGTTGCGGCAACAGCAGCTACAGCAGCGGCCCCAAAACGGTCGCCGTTGACGTCAGCATCCAGCTGTGGACGTCACTACTGATGTCACTACTGACATCATCAGCGCACAAAAAAAAAGGGAAAGGGAAGGGGGAAGGCAACCAAAGGGTGGGCAGAATGCCCACCGCCCTAAGTCACTGCTGACATGAACAACAAACAGAAAACCAAGAGGCACCAAATCATGGCTGATAGTCATAGTGGGGAGGGGTCCTCCTCTGTTGGGGGGACTCCTAGCCCCCCTTTCTTGGAGCGACTGCAGCAGCAACAGCAACAGCAACAGTAGCAGTAGTAGCAGTAGCAGCAGCGGCAGCAGTAGCAGCAGCAACCCACTTGCATCGTTGGCGGCAACCCTGACCCCCTCGCTGCTCTTCAGCAACAGCTCGCCGCCTCGACACAACAGCTTGCAGCTCTGTAGCCATTAGCCTCCCAGACTACCACCTGTGCGCCGCCATCAATCATCCCTCCTGGGCAGCTGAGCTGTGTTTGCTGCCACGCACCATCTGGCATAGCAACAGACTTAGCACCAGCGGCAAATAGTGATCTCTATCCTTGGCCCCACTCTTGGTGCCGGTCGCAGGTAGGACTTTGAGACGCCGCCGTCGCCGCCGCTTTTGGCCGGCGAGCAGTTCCGAAGCTGGGAGCTCAGCTTCCAGATCTGGGCGCAGGGTGAGGGCCTGTGGGCATACTACACCCTCCCGTATGACCCCACCCTGGCCGACCAGTTGTATGATGCTGGTCGTGCTGTACATGCTCTAGTCCCTGTCGCCCCTCCGGCATCCTGCCTCGCCCTTGAGCCCTTCCTCGGCGCCTTCACCGCTGGCGCCACCCCAGACCATGCAGCCGCGTGGCACATCCTCACTTGTCCCCATCGCTTGTCCAGCGAGGCTGAGACCAGCCGCCTGCTGTGGGAGTTCAACTCCCTGCACTGGCAGCGGGCGGAGGACATCCTTTGTCACCTCGGCAAGTCTGCCCCACCCCCTCTGGCCGCGCTCCTCACCATCAAGCGTGGTGCCACCGACGCGTACGCGGACGTCTTCGTGCACTACTCTCACGACGTCTTCTCCACCATGGCGGCCCTCGGCAACCTCATGCCCTGGGCCTACGAGCTCTTCCTCCGGATTGAGGAAACTCGTCTTCAGTCTCGACTCCAGCGCACGGAGGCTCTCGCCTCCCCTGCCGTTGCCTCCATGGCCGTCGCTTATCCCACCGTAGCTACCTCATCATTGTCGGGGAAGAAGAAGTCTTGGATCAAGAAAGGCAAGGGTCAGCAGCAGCAGCAGTCGTCAACCGGGTCCAGTGGTGGAGGCTCGGTCTGCCACAACTGTGGCCAGCCCGGGCACGGCTGGTACACTTGCCCTCTCCCGACCGACAAGGTGCGCGTCATCGCCATCATGCGTCGCCAGCAGGAGCGCCGTTTTGCTTCTGCTGCCGTAGCGGTTACCGGGTCTAACGCCTTGGCCTCTTCCAGTAGCTCCACCACTCTGGTCGCTTCACCTGTCGAACCGACACCTGCGTCGTAGCTGCACCATCCGCAGCCGTCGGCGCCTCCATTTCCTTCACCGGCACAACCTTCCTCTTACCCGGGCTCCAACGTAGTCACTCCGCACTCCGTCTACACTCCCCGGCCGTCCTCCCGTGAGCGTTAGCTGGTGCAGTTCATCACGCTCCAGCTCGGCATGTCTCGCCCTCCTCCCCAGGGAAGTGCGAGTTGCATAACCTCCTGCTGCCCTGCCAAGCCCTGCATGACTGAAACTGAGCTGCGGTTGTGTTCCGTTTCCTTGTCCATCTTGTTGTCTGCCATGGCCTCTACCCCTCTCCGTGACGGCGTTGCGTGGCTTAACAATTGGCAGTCTCGGTTTGTGCTTCCTTCCATCGTGTCCGTGTCCATATCTTCCATCAATCGGTGCTTCGTCACCGATTGATGGCGGCGCACTGGTGGCCCTCTTCTTCGAGGAGAAGAGGGCATCACGAGACTCAACGATGCAATGCCGGGAGGGATCCCGAAAGGGCCAGGCCTTGGACTAACAAGAGACACAGAGGAAGGTGCAAGGACGTCCGCGATGAGCGAGCTTGCCGCCCTGTTGCGGGGCAGGTAGCCACACAATGGCCACACAGCCCCAGACGCGGGCCTGGTGGAGGTCAGCACGCTGAACGCACCAATGCTGGTACGGCGTGGACTGGTGGGGAAGGGGACCGTGGGGAATTCGGTTCAAAACCCAAGTCATGTAGGCCATGGTTTCAAAATAGAAGCCATCTGAGAGACCGGACTTAGCCCACATGGTACGGATGGCGTCAGCCATGGTACGGTTCCATCGTTTGGAGACACTGTTCTTGGCGGGCGTGTAGGGCGCAGATGTCTCATGGTGGATCCCAAAGGAGGCGAGAAAGGTCATGGCCTCACCCATGTACTCACCATCGCAATCGGAGCAAAAGTGGCAAAGAGAGCGGCGACACTCGCGCTCCGCAAGGACAAGCCAGTCCTGGACGCCTCGGACGACATCGCTCTTCTGCCGAAGGAAGAAGACCCAGCGGTAGAGAGAATAGTCGTTAGTGAGGGTGAAGACATAGCGGCCATGCTTGCCGACGGACTCGGTGAGTGGACAAGGTCGAGAGGGGCGGATGCACGGGAGGAAGACAAAGGGTACGTGGACCGGTGCATCTTCCCCTGAGCGCAGTCAATACACTTAGTGGGGCACGGGAGAGGGAAAGTCTCGGGGTGAAGGCCCTTGGCCGACTGGGTGCGGAGCATGCTGTCTACGACGGCAGAGTGGACGTGGCAAAGGCGGCGATGCAAGAGGCAGGTGTGCTGAGGAGAAAGCGTACTGGTGACAAACACATGGCCTGTGGCGGCCATGTGTTTTTCACCAATACGCTCTGTTGGGGGGACTCCTAGTCCCCCTTTCTTGGAGCGACTGTAGCAGCAGCAGCAGTAGCAGTAGCAGTAGTAGCAGCAGCAGCAGGGGCAGTAGTAGCAGCAGCAGCCCACTTGCGTCATTGGTGGCAACCCTGACCCCCTTGCTGCTCTTCAGCAACAGCTCGCCGCCTTGACACAGCAGCTTGCAGCTCTGTAGCCATTAGCCTCCCAGACTACCACCTGTGCGCCGCCATCAATCATCCCTCCATGGCACGCCAGCCGAGCTGTGTCTGCTGCCACGCACCACCTGGCATAGCAACAGACTCAGCACCAGCGGCAAATAGTGACCTTCCTCCTTGGCCCCACTCTTGGCGCCGGCCGCTGGTAGGACTTTGAGACGCCGCCGTCGCCGCCGCTTTTGGCCGGCGAGCAGTTCCGGAGCTGGGAGCTCAACTTCCAGATCTGGGCGCAGGGTGAGGGCCTGTGGGCATTCTACACCCTCTCGTATGACCCCACCCTGGCCGACCAGTTGTATGATGCTGGTCGTGCCGTACATAGTCTAGTCCCTGTCGCCCCTCCGGCATCCTGCCTCGCCCTTGAGCCCTTCCTCCGCGACTTCACTACTGGCCCCACCCCAAACCATGCAGCCGTGTGGCACTTCCTCACTTGTCCCCATCACTTTTCTAGCGAGGCTGAGATCAGCCGCCTGCTGCGGGAGTTCTACTCCCTGCACATGGGGGAGACCGAGACGTCCACCTCCTAGTGGAAGCGGGCGGAGGACATCCTTTGTCGCCTCGGCAAGTCTGCCCCACCCCCTCTGGCCGCGCTCCTCACCATCAAGCGTGGTGCCAGCGACGCGTACGCGGAAGTCTTCGTGCACTACTCTCACAACGTCTTCTCCACCATGGCGGCCCTGGACACCCTCATGCCGTGGGCCTACGAGCTCTTCCTCCGGATTGAGAAAGCTCGTCTTCAGTCTCGACTCCTACGTACGGAGGCTCTCGCCTCCCCTGCCGTCGCCTCCATGGCCGTCGCTTATCCCACTGTAGCTACCTCATCATTGTCGGGGAAGAGAAGTGTTGGAACAAGAAAGGCAAGGGTCAGCAGCAGCAGCAGCCGTCGACCGGGTCCAGTGGTGGAGGCTCGGTCTGCCACAACTGTGGCCAGCCCGGGCACGGCTGGTACACGTGCCCTCTCCCGACCGACAAGGTGCGCGTCATCGCCACCATGCGTCGCCAGCAGGAGCACCATTTTGCTTCTGCCACCGTAGCGGTCACCGGGTCTGACGCCTTGGCCTCGTCCAGTAGCTCCACCACTCTGGTCACTTGGCCTGTCCAATTGACACTTGCGTCGTAGCTGCACCATCCGCAGCCGTCGGCGCCTCCATTTCCTTTGCCGGCACAGCCCTCCTCTTACCCTGGTTTCGGCGTAGTCACTCCGCACTTTGTCTACACTCCCGGGCCGTCCTCCCATGAGCGTTAGCTAGAGCAGTTCATCACGCTCCAGCTCGGCCTGCCTCGCCCTCCTCCCCAGGGAAGTGCGAGTTGCATAACATCCTGCTGCCCTGCCAAGCCCTGCATGATTGAAACTGAGCTGCGGTTGTGTTCCGTTTCCTTGTCCATCTCGTTGTCTTCCATGGCCTCTACCCCTCTTTGTGACAGCGTTGCGTGGCTTAACAATTGGCAGTCTCGGTTTGCGCCTCCTTCCATCGCGTCCGCGTCCGTTGCTTGCTGCCATGTGACTGTTTGTGATCTGGCGACCCCGGTCCAGGGCCCTGCTGAGACCTGGATCATCGACTCTGGGGCCACGCATCACATGATAGTCTCTCGTGAGGCCTTTTGTATGCTCGGTCCTGTAAGCAATGTCTCCGGTGTTCGGACGGGCTCCGGACAGGTGTTGCCTGTCCGTGGTGTTGACGTCGTTTGCTTCCGTGGTCCTTCCGGTGACGTCTTTTTGATCGATGTCCTCTTCGTCTTTGGTCTCGAGCTTGGTCTCCTGCCCGTCACTGCCCTCGACCACATGAGAATGAACGTTGTGCACTCGCGTGGTATTGGCACTGTGTCGCTACGTTTGTCTGGTCTTGTCGTACTGTACGCCACCGCCCGTGGCAACCTGTGGCATGTACCTCGCCCCTCCTCCTCTCTTTTTTCTCCTCCCTGTCGGCCGCCAGAGGCCATGTGTTTGTCACTAGTACACTTTCTCCTCAGAATACCTGCCTCTTGCACCGCCTCCTTTGCCACGTCCACTCTGTTGTCGTAGACAGCATGCTCCGCACCCAGTCGGCCAAGGGCCTTGACCCCGAGACTTTCCCTCTCCCGTGCCCCACTAAGTGTATTGACTACGCTCAAGGGAAGATGCACCGGTCCACGTACCCTTTGTCTTCCTCCCGTGCATCCGCCCCTCTCGACCTTGTCCACTCACTGAGTCCTTCGGCAAGCATGGCCGCTATGTCTTCATCCTCACTGACGACTATTCTCTCTACCGCTGGGTCTTCTGGCTTCGGCAGAAGAGCGATGTCGCCCGAGCCGTCTAGGACTGGCTTGTCTTTGCGGAGCGCGAGTGTGGCCGCTCTCTTTGGTGCTTTTGCTCCGATTGCGATGGTGAGTACATGGGTGAGGCCATGACCTTTCTCGCTTCCTGTGGGATCCACCATGAGACATATGCGCCCTACACGCCCGCCAAGAACAACGTTTCCAAACGGTGGAACCGTACCATGGCTGACGTCGTCCGCACCATGTGGGCTGAGTCCGGTCTCTCAGATGGCTTCTATTTTGAAGCCATGGCCTACATGACCTGGGTTTTGAACCGGATTCCCCACGGTCCCCTTCCCGACCAGTCCACGCCGTACCAGCATTCGTGCGTTCAGTGCACTGACCTCCACCCGGCTCGCATCTGGGGCTGCGTGGCCATTGTGTGGCTACCTGCCCCGCAACAGGGCGGCAAGCTCGCTCATCGCGAACTTCCTTGCACCTTCCTTGGTGTCTCTTATTAGTCCAAGGCCTGACACTTCCGGGATCCCTCCCGACACTGCATCGTTGAGTCCCGCGATGTCCTCTTCTTCGAGGACTTGTATTCTCGCGATCTCATTCGCTCTGCCTTGCCCGTGTCTATCCCATCGCCTGGGGGAGTGGTGAGTCCGTCCCCCCATCCTACCGCTTCCAAGTGACACATCGTTCAATCCCTCTGGGCCGGCAGCCCCAGTTGCGTCCACTGGCCCCTATGAGCTGGCAGCCTTAGTCGCGACCACTTGTTTCTCCGGGCCAGCAGATCTAGTTTCGTCCACTGGCCCCTCCGGGCCGGCAGCCCCAGTTGCGTCCGCTGGTCCTTTCGGACCGGCAGCCCTAGTTGCGTCCGTTGGTCCCTCCGGGCAGGTAGCCCTAGTCGCATGCGCTGGTTTTGCCGGATTGGCAGCCCAAGTGGCGTCTACTGGTCCCTCCGGGCCTCCAGCCCCAGTCGTGTCCACTGCCCCCCCTGAGTCGGCAGCCCCAGTCGCACTGACAGGCCCCTCCGGGCCAGCAGCTCGAGTCGCGTCTACTGGCCCCTCCGGGCTGGCAGCCCCACTTGCGTCAGCTGGTCCCTCCGGACTAGCAGCCATAGTCATGTCCACTTGCCCCTCCGGGCCATCATCTCCAGTCGCGTCTGCTGGCTTCTCCGAGCCAGTAGCCCCGATTGCATCCGCTGGTCCCTCCGGACCTGCAGCCCGGTCCGCCTCGATTTTCCCATCGGATTTGGTGCCATTGCCTGCCTTGTCACGCTACACACGTGGCCCAAGCGGTAGCCTTCGACCTAGGCCGTTGATGAGCACGCAAACCGTCGCACCGCGCTCCGTGGCGCCTCGACCCCTTGTGGCTCCAAGTGTCTCCTCCACTCCCACGGTCGTGAGTGGGGACCCTGGCACCAAGACCCTCGGCTTGACCACCTCAGCCATCATTGCAGACCTTCACCTGGGCTCCACACTAGGCTACGCCATGCCTCATCACGTGCATCGGCACGCTGTCGTGGCTGCACTCGCGCGCACCTCACCTGTGGCTCGAGATGCACACGCTCTCTGAGTCCGCTCCACAGCACGTCTGGAGGACCCATCAATCCTATGCAAGGCATGAGCCTCTCCTGGGCTGATGAGCTCGCTGCTATCCAACAGCACCACGTGTACGACCTCGTCGACCTTCCTCCAGGTTGGAAGGCCATCGACGCCAAATGGGTCTTTCGGCGCAAGTGGAAGTGCGAAGGGTCCTTGGACAAGTACAAGGCCCGCTTCATAGCCAAGGGTTTTGCTCAGATTCTTAGGGTTGACTACGACCAGATCTTTGCCCCAGTTGGCCGATTCTCCACTAGCCGGGCGCTCTTCAGCCTGGTTGCCCAGCATGTGGGGGAGGTGCATTAGATGGATGTGAGCAACGCTTTTCTCCATGGTTCACTGGAGGATGAGGAGCTCTACATGGTGCAGCCCCCATGCTTCGACGATGGCACTGGGAGAGTCTTGCGCTTGCATAAGGCCCTATATGGCCTGAAGCAGTCGCCTTGGTGCTGGAACAAGGAGATCAGCAGCATGCTCCTTCGTCGCGAGCTCCAGCGCAACAGCGCTGATCCTGCACTGTTCGTTAGTCTGCGAGGCTTGACTCTGACTGCTGTCCGAGTTTACGTCGACGATCTCCTCATTGCGTCGCCAGACATGGCTGCCATCCAACGTGTCAAGGACTTGCTACACGCCGCCTACCAGATGAAGGATCTCGGTTCTGCCGGAGTCTTCCTGGGCATGGAGCTCGAGCATGATCACTTTCAGGGCGTCCTGCACATCCACCAGGCCGCCTATGTGCATACTTTGTCCACCCGCTTTGTGGAGGACTTGGAACTCGTGTCGAGCGCATCCTCACCCATGTCACCCGATGGCCAGGTGAAGCTGAAGAGTCTTGACCCAACTGTTGTGGGAAGCCAGTTGACATGACCACGTACCTGCGAGTCATCCGGTCACTGATGTTCTTGGCGACGACAACGCGCCCAGACATCGCATTCGCCGTCAACCTCCTGGCCCAGTTTTCTCAGGAGTCCCGTCACCTCCACTAGGAGGCCGCGATCCAAGTACTCCGCTATGTTGTCTCAACTCCTCGGCGAGGTCTCATGTTTGGCCATCAGCCGTTTGCTGTCGCGGTGGGCTACACCGATAGTGACCGGGCCAGCAGCCCGGACGGTAAGAGTCGCACTGGCTGGATCTTTGTGATTGGCGGCACAGGTGTGTCTTGGCACAGTGGCAAGCAAGGGTGCATTGCACACAGCACTGCTGAGGCGGAGTACGTTGCTCTTGGCTCAGGCGCATGTAAGAATGTGTGGTTGCGTCGTCTGTTGTCCAAGTTGTGTCAGTCTGTTGCATCCATCACGTTGCATTGTGACAATAAGAGTGCCATGGCCATTGCCGACAATGATGGCATGCATCACACACGCACAAAGCACATCAACATTGAGTATCACTATGTGCGTTCATTGTTTCATGACGGCAGCATCAACATCATGTGGGTTGAGGCAGCGTAGCAGTTGGCTGACTTCTTGACCAAGGCATTGAAGGACGACTCGTTTAAGAAGTCTGTGAGTTCGGTTGGCATGCGTCTGTGAGTGGCTCTCTTTTTCCCTGCTTGCATCTCTGAGTGGCCTGGGGGAGTCTGGTAGTTGAGTGTGTCTCTGCCCGAACATGTGCACTATGCCTATGAGTCATGGAGGAGTGTTGGTTTTTGTGCATCTTTCATTGTACTATGTTGTGTTCTCCCGGATTGTTTACATCGGCATGGAGATGACTGACGGCGAGACTCAACGCTGGTGGAGTGTTGCTCAGTGGAGCCGACGCGCGCTGAGGCCCACTCACTATTCGTTAGAGCGTCCTCCATCCGGCGATGCACTCAGCTGCATTGGCAGGCCTCCTCGGCGGTCGGGCTGCCATCGGTCATTGCCATTGCAGATGTTGTCTGCATGCGCCCAACGCTGTTTGTGGTCGTGGCATTGCGTCTGTAGCATCATGTTGTGCCTAGGGTCAATCTCTCCTGCTGTGTGGCCATGTTTGGCATCATTGACTGTTGTAGGCACTGCCTGGGTTCGGGAAGCTATGACTCTTTGATGCTTTTTTTCTGGCTGATTGTGACCGCACGACTGAGTTTGCAACGTTGGTATTTTGGTATGGTCCAGTTTTCAGGCACAACGGATGACGCCCGGGTTTTGGGCTGTCGGGCGTCTCGTAGGGCTCACTGAGAAAACCCTGCCTGCCAGAAAATAGGTCTAGGACTATTTTCTGATTGGCTGGTTAGTTGAGTAACAAGTTCTACACTAGTGGGGGGAGCTAGAACTTGGAGGGGTCTCCCATTGTTGCTCATTCTTCATTCCTAATTAGTCACTTTCAGTTTTCAGTTGCTTTCTGGCGCCAACACTGGCGCGCCCGTTTCTGAGTAACAAACCGAGAGCTTCCAGACTTACACTCTAGAGCAGCAGACTGAGGGGGTAGCAGATTTAAGCAACGAGCGTGCAAACCTGCACGCTTCATCAACAACACTGCTAGCCTAACCTGCTGCCTAGGATTTCCAGCTTTTGGTGGATGTACGTTGCAAAACATGGACATTAGGGCTCAAAGCCATTCCACAGAGAAAATCCTTGAGGTTGTAGAAACTACTCATGGGTTATGTGTCACAGAAACGTTGTGACATCTGGCATTTTTGCACACTCACCACACTGATGTAGATGATTGATTATGGAGGTGTAGTGCCAACGGTTCCACCGTAGAATAGGAGATGCTTCAGTGCTGCAGATACACACTGATGGTTTGTGTGGTATCTGCCCGTCACAACTGACGCTGATGCATTATTCGTATACCCAGGTTGGTGGTTTATGGTAGAGGACGGCGTGACGACGCGACGAGCCTCCGGAGTGTCCCGTGACTTCTCCAATGCCTACGACAGCGCGGGCGAGACGCGGTCCATGCTTTCCGGCAACCTTGTTTGCTTCTTCAGAGCTAAGAGAGTTTTCTTGGTGGGTTTAGACCCGCACACCCGATGGACTGTACCGGTGCGACGAGGAGACCTGGTGGCTGTACTAGCGCTTCCAATGTTCGGAAAGCCGTGTGTGGTGTTCGGACGTTGATTCGGAGATTTTCCAACACTGCTCGTATTTTCTCGATGGTCGAGACCCGGACACTCGGAGAGCTTTTCCGGTGCTTTGAGGAGACCACCGTTGATCGTTATCGTGGTGTACAGAGTGTGTTATCCCTGCTGACTTGTTTGGATTCAGCGGGGGTGACGGGGCCTGGTGCGAGTAGCTGCCGGTTTCCCTACATTAGCCCGCTAGGGGCTCATTTGTACTCTCTCCTTGTTCTTTTATAATCACCGTTCCATTCTTAGCTAAATTCTTGCCGTCTTGCATCGTACTCACACACAGAGCTCATGTTCATTTTCGCATGGGCTTGCATGCCCTAACAGCATGAGCCAACGACCACATACTCAGCCTCAGCAGTACTGCGTGCCATGCACCCTTGCTTGCCATCTACGCTTGGACACAGCTGTGCCGCCGATCAGAAAGATCCAGCCTGTGCGACTCTTACCGTCTGGACTGCGGGCCTAGTCCCTGTCGGTGTAGCCTACGACAACAATGGACCGCTGGCGGTGGAACATGAGACCTCGGTGAGGAGTTGAGCTGACATAGCGCAGTACTCGAATCGCGGCCTCGAAGTGGAGGTGACGCGGCTCCTGATAAAACTGGGCCAGGAGGTTGACGGGGAACGCGATGTGTGGGCGCACCGTCGTCGCCAAGAACATTAGTGACTCGATGAAACCAGATACGTGGTCACATCGACTGGCTTCCCCACAACAGATGGGTCAGCACTTTTCAGCTTCACCTGGCCATCACGTGACATGGGTGAAGATGCACTTGGCAGAAGTGGCAGGTCCTCGGCGAAGCGAGAGGACAATGTCTGCACATAGATAGCTTGGTGGACGTGGAGGATGCCCTGAGAGCGATCATGGTTGAGCTCCATGCCTAGGCAGACTCGGGCAGATGCGAGATCCTTCATTTGGTAGGCGATGTGAAGCAAGTCCTTGACATGCTGGATGGCAGCTGTGCATGGCAACGCGATGAGGAGATCGTTGACGTAGACCAGGACAGTGGCAAAGGTCTGGCCCCGCGGACTGACGAACGGTACGGGGTCAGCGGTGCTACGCTGGAGGCCGCAACATAGGAGCGTGCTACTGATCTCATGATTCCAGCACCAGGGCGAATGTTTTAGGCCAAAGTGGGCCTTCCACAACCGCCAAACCCTCCCAGTGCCGTTGTCGAAGCCTTGGGGCTGTACCATGTAGAGCTCCTCACCCTCTAGTGAGCCATGAAGAATAGCGTCGCTCATGTCCATCTGATGCAGCTCCCACCCATGCTGGGCAACTTGGCTGAAGAGCGCCTGGCTAGTGGACAATTCGCCGACTGGGGCAAATATCTGGTCGCAATCGACTCCAGGGATCTGGGCAAACCCCTTGGCTGTAAGGCGGGCCTTGTACTTGTCCAAGGACCCGTCAGGCTTCCACTTGCGCCAAAAGACCCACTTGGCATCGACAACCTCCCGACCTGGAGGAAGGTCGACGAGGTCGTACACGTGGTGCTGCTGGATAGCAGCGAGCTCATTGGCATAGGCAACGTCCCAGTGTGCATTCTCAGGAGGGGTTCGAGCCTCGTGTAGGGTGGCTAGGTCTTGCGGACGTGCTGTGGAGCGGACTGAGAGAGCGTGTGCATCTTGAGCTCCAAGTGGGATGCGTGCGAGTAGAGCCACGACAACATGCCGATGTTTGTGATGAAGCATGACGTAGCCCGCTACAGAACCCGGGTGAAGGTCTTTAATGATGACCGAAGTGGTGAGGCCGATGACATTGGTGCGAGGATCCCCACTCACGACCGTGGGTGTGGAGGAGACACGTGGAGCCACAGGGGGTCCAGTCGCCACGGGGCGCGGTGCGACAGTCTGTGGGCTCACTGATGGCATGGGTCGGAGGCTATCACATGGGCCATGTGCGTAGCAAGATTGGGCAAGAGATGGTACTGAGTCGGACGGTCCAACAGAGGCGGACGGGGCTGGTGGCCCGGAGGAGCCAGCGGATGCGACCGGGGCTGCTGGCTCGGGGGGGCCAGCGGGCGCGACCGGGCCTGCCGACTTGGAGGGGCCAGTGGGCGCCACGGGGGCGACTGGTTCGGAGGGGCAAGCGGATGGCACTGGGGCTGTCAACCATGAGGGGCCAGCACACGTGGCTAGGGCTGTCGGCCCAGAGGGGCTAGTGGATGCGAATGGAGCTGCCGGCCCGGAGGGGCCAGCGGACGCGAGTGGGGCTACCGGCCCAGAGGGACCAGCGGACGCGACTGGGACTAACGGCCCGGAGGGACTAGCGGACCCGACTTGGGCTGCTGGCCTGGTAGGGCTAGCGGGCGCGACTGAGACTGCTCGCCCGGAGGGGCTAGAGGATGTGACCGGGGCTATCGGCTCCGAGGGACGGAGTGATGTGTCGCCTGAAAGCCATAGGACGGGGGACAAACTCACCACTCCCCCATGGGACGGGAGGGACACGGACGAGCTGGATCGAATGAGGTCATGGGAAAAGAGGTCCTCAATGAAGAGGGCATCACGGGACTTGACGATGTAGTGCTGGGAGGGATCCCAAAAGCGCAAGGCCTTGGACTGAAAAGAGACACCGAGGAAGGTGCAGGGAAGTTTGTGGGGGGTGAGCTTGCCGCCATGCTGTGGGACGGGCAACCACACAATGGCCACGTAGTCCCAGACGCGAGCCGGGCGAAGGTCAGCGCGCTGATCGTACCAATGCTAGCATGGCATGGACTGACGGGGAAGGGGACCGTGGGGAATCGGGTTCCACACCCATGTTGTGTAGGCCATGGCTTCAAAGTAAAAACCATCGGAAAGATAAGACTCGACCCGCATGGTTTGGATAGCATCGGCCATGGTACCGTTCCACCGCTCGGAGACGCCGTTCTGGGCATGCGTGTAGGGCGTGGACGTCTCGTGGTGGACAGCGCGGGAGGAGAGAAAGGTTGTGGTCTCACCCATGTGCTCACCAGCGCGATCGGAGCAAAAGCGGCGAAGAGGTCCACCACACTCGCGTTCCCCAAAGACAAGCCAGTCCTAAACAGCTCGAACGACATCCCTCTTCTACTGAAGGCAGAATACTCAGCGGTAACGAGAGTAGTCTTCAGTGAGGGTGAGGACATTGCGGCCATGCTCTCTGACAGAATCGATGGGGGAAGGGCCCATGACATCGGAATGGACCAGGTTGAGAGGGGCGGATGCACGGGAGGAGGAAAGAGGGCAAGTGGTCCGGTGCATCTTGCCCTGAGCGCAATAAATGCACTCTGTGGGGCACGGGAGAGGGAAACTCTCCAGGTCAAGTCCCTTGGCTGGCTTGGTGCAAATCATGCTATCTAGGTAGCAGAGTGGACGTGGCAAAGGCAGCGGTGCAAGAGGCAGGTGTACTCAGGGGAGAACGTGCTGGTGACAAACACATGGCCTGTGGCGGCCGACGAGGAGAGGACAGAAGGAGAGGAGGACAGACAAGGTACATGCCACAGGTTGCCACGTGCGGTGGCGTGCAAGACGACAAGACCGGACAGATGAAATGACACAGTTCCAACACCACGCGAGTGCACGACATCCATGCTCATGCGGTCAAGGGTGGTAACGGACAAGAGGCTAAGCTCAAGACCTGGGAGGAATTGGACATCGGTCAGAAAAACATCACCAGCAGGACCACGGAAATGAACGACACCGACGTCGTGGATAGGCAACACCTGTCCAAAGCCCTTCCGGACATCGGAGACATTACCGACAGGACCAAGCAAACGAAAGGCCTTTTTGGAGGCCGTCATGTGATACGTGGCCCTGAAGTCGATGATCCAGGTCTCAGCAGGGTCCTGGACCGGGGTCTCCAGATCGCTAACGGGCACATGGCAGAAAGCAAGAGACGTGGACGCGGTGGAAGGGGGCGCGAATAGAGACTGCTAATCATCAAGCCACGCAACGTTGTCATGGAAGGGAGTCTAGGAGACCGCGGCAGACAACGAGACAGATAAGGAATCTGAACATGACCACAACTTAGTCTCAGTCATACAGGGCTGGGCAGGAGAGCAGGAGGTGACGCAACTCGCACTTCCCTTGGGGGGAGGGCAAGGCAGGTCCAGCTGGAGTGCGATGAACTGCTCTAACTGAAGCTCATGAGAGGATGGCCCGGGAGTGTTGACCGAGTGTGGAGTGACGGCACCGGAGCCCGGGTAGGGAGGAGGGCTGCGCCGGTGAAGGAAATGGAGGCGCAGATGGCTGCGGATGGTACTGCTGCGGAGCTGGCCGCGGCTGGACTGATGGAGATGTTAGAGTGGTGGAGCTGCTGGGCGAGGTTGAGGCGTCAAGATCGGCGACAGCTATGGCGACAGAGGTGAGACGGAGCTCTCGCTAGCGACGCATGGTGGCGATGACGCGGGCTTCATCTGTTGGTAGAGGGTACGTGCACCACGTGTGCCTGGGCTGGCCACAGTTATGGCAAACTGAGCAAGCACCGCTAGACCTGGTCGACGGCTGCTGTTGCTGCTGACCCTTGCTCTTCTTGTTCCGACAGTTCTTCTTCCCCGGTGACGAGGAGCTGGTGGACGTAACTATGGCGGGGGAAGCAACGGCCACGGAGGCAACGGCAGGGGAGGTAAGAGCCTCCGTGCGCTGGAGTCGGGACTCCAGAAAAGCTTCCTCAATCCAGAGGAAGACCTCATATGCCGAAGGCATGAGGGTGCCCTGGGCCGCCATGGTGGAGAGGATGTCCTGGGAATAGTGCACAAAGATGTCTGCGCACGTGCCGGTGGCATCGCGCTTGATGGTGTGGAGCGCAACCAGAGGAGATGGGGCAGAGGTGCCGAGGCGACAAAGGATGTCCTCCGCCCGCTGCCAGGCGGTGACCGTCTCAGTCTCTCCCATGTGCAGGGAGTTGAACTCCTGCAAAAAACAGCTGGTCCCAGCCTCACTAGAAATGTGATGGGGACGAGTAGGACGTGCCACGCGGCTCCAGGGTCTGGGGTGGCCCCTGCGGTGAATTCGCTGAGAAAAGGCTCTAGGGCAAGGCGGGAAGCCGGAGGGGCGACGGGGAGGAGGGCACATACGGCGCGACTAGCATCGTACAACTAGTCCGCTGGGGTGGATTCATACGGGAAGTAGTATGCTGACAGGCCCTCACCCTACGCCTAGATGCAAAAGCTTAGCTCCCGGCTCCGCAACTGCTCACCGCCCTGAAATGGCGGGGGCAGCGTCTCTAAGTCCTTCTGCCTACGGCCGTTGTCTAAAGTGGGGCCAAGGACGGAGGTCACCGTGTGCCGCTGGCGCTGAGTCTGCTGCTGTGCCATGTATTGCATGGCAATGCACATAGTGAAGTTGGCGTGCCAAGGAGGAATGAATGGTGGAATGGCACTGGTGGCAGTCTGGGAGGTGAATGGGTGTAGTGTTGCAAGCTGCTACGTCAAGGCGGCGAGGTGTTGCTAAATGGCAGCCAGAGGGTCGGGGTTGCCGCCAAAGATGCCAGAGGGCCGCTGCTGCTGCCGTCGCTACTCCTACTACTGTTGCTGCTATTGTTGTTGTGGTGCTGCTGCTGCTGCTGTTGTTGTTGTTGTTGCTGCTGCTGCTCCTGCTGTAGTTGTTGTTGCTGCTACTGCTCCTACTCTTGCTGTTGTTGCTGCAGTTGCTGAGGCTAATACAGGAAAGGGGGGCTAGGGGTCCCCCAAACAAAGGAGGAGTCCTCCCCAGACGGGTTGTTAGCCATGGTGGGTTTTGGTGCCCCTCTTCCTTTGTTTGTTTGTTTGTTTTTTTCCCGTTTGTGTGCTACTGATGTTAGCAGTGACGTCAGTGTAGGATGGCTAACGTCAGCAGATGCTACTATGGTATGTGAAAAGCTACTGATTTGGACTTTCTTTCCCTTCACTTCCCCCTTTTTTGTGTTGATGATGTCAGCAGTGACGTCAACAGTGACGTCAGCGAGCGACCACTGATGTCAGCAAAGGTCGTTGATGGAGTTGCTGCTGCTGTTGTTGCTACTGCTGTTGCTGCTGATGCTACTAGTACTACTACTGCTGTTGCTACTACGGCCACTGCTGCTGCCACTACTGCTGTCAGTCACACCTGGATGACGTCGTCACATGCGTCGTCGCCAGCAAGTGCCTGACGTGGCATGCCGCTCACCTCATCGTGTCAAGCGTGGGGGCAGTGCTGCCAAAAAAGGTCCGAAAGCATTTCCCCTGTCCTAGTGGCCGTGGGAAAAAATCTGACGCCGCCACCAGGCGGGTCAATGCTGCCAGAATAAAATCCAATAGCATTTCCCTTGCAGTGGTGGGTATGGAGATCCACGGGTGTTGTCTGGCACCTGTGCGTCAGGCTTCTGGTGCTGCTGCTGCTATGCTCTGGCTCTGATACCAAGAAGGAAACACTAGGCAGCAGGTTGGGGCAGCAGGGTTGTTGATGCAGGGTGCGGGCTTCCACGCTCGTTGCTTAAGTCTGATGCCCCCTCAGTCTGCGGCTCTGGAGACTATGTCTGGAAGCTCTGGGTTTGTTACTCAGAAATGCGCGCACCAGTGTTAGGGCCAGAAAGCAGCAAGAAACTGAAAGTAACCGATTAGGAATGAAGAATGAGCAAGAATGGGAGACCCCTCCAAGTTCTAGCTCCCCCCCACTAGTGTACAACTTGTTACACAGCTAACCAGTCAATGAGAAAATAGTCATAGACCCATTTTCTGACAAGCAGGGTTTTCTCGATGAGCCTTGCGAGATGCCTGACAGCCCAAAACCTGGGCGTCGTCCGTTTTGCCTCAAAATTGGACCATACCATAATACCAACGCTGCAAATGCAATCGTGCAGTCAGAATTAGCTAGAAAAATAGAAGCAAAGAGTTATGGCTGCTCAAACCCAGGGACTGCCTACGACAGTCAATGGTGTCAAACAGTGCCACACTGTAAGAGACATGGGCCCTAGGCAGAGCATGACGCTGTAGACGCAATGGCACAGTCAGACACAGCGATAGGTGCATGTAGACAACATCTGCAGTTGTAGTGACTGACGGTGGACCGACCGTTGAGGAGGCCTGCCGATGGAGCTCAGCACATCGCCGTGGGGAGGAGGCTCCAGAAAACTGCGAGTGGGCCTCAGCGTGCGTTGGCTCCAGTGAACGACACTCCAGCGGCATCGAGTCTCGCCATCAATCATTTGCACGCCGATGTACACAAGCCGGGAGGATACAAGAGAGTACAATGAGAGATGCACAAAAATCAATACCTAAATTATTTCCAATTTATTATCAGAGCACAAGGGGGCATGTGAGCAGCAAAGGCAACAGCAGTGGGTGGAACACAAAGAGAACGTGCCACGTGGTGACACGCCAGCAACAGCGTATGGGAAGGCAAAACGACTACACGTAAACGCCACAAGGGCGGTGAGCCGCGCATAGCAACATTGGTGACTACGGCGGCAACAACACAAGTAGCAGCAAACATGGCAGCCGCGGTAGTTGTAGTGTCATGCAGTAGGAGTAGTAGAGGCAGAGTTGCCGCTCATAGCAATAGTAGCATTGGCGGTAACAGCAGCAGCAACGGCCAGCACGAGCATTTGCAGCAGCTGCATAGGCAGGAGCAGCAGTAGTAGTAGCAACCGGTTTGCGGCATAGCAGTAAGAGCAATAGCAGCTGCATTAGCACATCAGCCGGTGTAGTAGCGGTGTTAGCAGTAAGAGCACATAGCAGGAGTAGTAGGAGCCACTACAGCAGCGGCGAGAAGAGCAAGAGCGTGCAGCAGCAAGCAGCAGCGGCAGTAGCAGCAAGCGGCAGCTGTGGCAGCAACAAGCAGCAGCAGCAGCTACTACGCGGTTCAAAAGCAACATTAGTAGGAGCGGAAGTAGCAGCAGGAGTAGCGGTGACATCATCAAGCAGTAGGAGCAGCTGCTGCGCAGAGCAGCTGCAGCAGCAGCAGCGGCGGAAGGAGAAGCAGCAGTCAGGGGGGGGCTCTCCGAGGGGGCCCGTCGGCCCCGTTCGCCCCCCTCCCTTCTTCTTGAGGGGGCCCTCAAAGGGCCCCATCGAGCCACTCCGAGAGGCCCTTCGCAGGGGCCCGTCAGCCCCGATGGCTGACCGACGGAGGGGCCGACGGCGGAGAGGGGCCGATCCCCCCCCCCCCCTCCATTAGCCACTCGCCTACTTGTTCAATCGCTTGCTCAGCGATCGAGGGAGTGAGGAGTGAATGGGAGGGAGGGCCAGACAAGCCGGAAAACCCCCCTCTCCCCCTGTTTTCTTCATTGCCCCAGCTTTGGGGCAATCGAGACAAGGGGGTACGAGTAAAAAAACAGAGGGGGTGCACTTGAGAGCGAGTGGTAGAGAGAAAAAAAACACGGGGGTTAGGGCAAGAAGAGAGAATTAACAAAACAAAAAAAGGGAGGTAGGGAAAGATAGATTCAATCCATCCTACGGGGCCGATGCAGAGCCCGACATCTCACCGCCACCAATTGTAGTACTAGCTTCAGTAGCAAAAGCAACTTCCGTAGTAGCAGCAGTTGTGGCGGTCCAGTGGTGACGACAGCTTACTATAGAGCGGTTGTTACATCACTTCCTATTTTGCATTCGCAGCTGACTTCCAATTCTGTCATCGGCGGTAACGTCTTGTTCAAGACGCGTTATCGACCGGCATCTCTCTGGGGCCCGTGGATTGGTGCGCACAGTGTACTTTGGAGGATCGACGGCGGATTCGAGTCTGTTCATCTCTGAGGGCTGGGTCGTCTACTTCTTGGAGCAGCAGCCACACTTGCAGCCACAACCTCTTATGTTCTTGGAGCAGTCTTTGCTCTATTAGTGGCAGCATCAGTAGTAGCCGAAACTGGTCAAACTCCATTCCCAGGCGTACTATTCTAGTGCAGCTTGCCCCGTCTCATCACGTTTGCAGACCTTGACGCTGTGACCTCCGAGAGTGACAGTACCTACGAGTCTTGACCTCTCCCGCGGCTAGGTGTTTACCACCGGGAGTAGGTGTCCTTTGCACCTATCTATCATCCAGCGCACGAGATGAGTACGCAAACATTTGAGCAAGCGCCCTGCGCGTTTGCCTGCTATTACTATGGTGATGGACGTCATGGTTGGCATTGCTGCTCGACGCGCCCTCGCGACTGGCATCCTCCTTGGCTTCAGGGTCGTCCGAGCCTGCGTCCTCCACAGCGTACGGATCTCTCGGCATTGGTAGATCCCCTAGGTGGACCTCTGGCAAGCATGATTTCCGAGATCCACGACTTGTGGCAGATGGTGCAGTGGCTTTGTGACCTCGTCGTCACTGAGCGTGCTTCTGCTACTAGTTTGTCGATGACCTCTTCGACCACATTTCTTCATCCGGTCTTTCTTCCTCATTTGATGGTGTCCCTTCACCTTCACTTGTCGGCCAGTCCCAGGCTGCCACCCTCCTCTCGATCCTCCACTCTCCAGGTACGGCAAAACCACTGTGCCATGACATGCCTTTATGTAGTCGTTCCAGTCATGTTTCCCCACGGCGTCTGCGACAGCGCTCTACACACTGTGCTCGCACCTGTTTGGATACATCCTCCACCTCCTCGGCTTCCGTTGCTATACCTATCGAGGGGGAGTGTGGTCACTGCCCATTGCCCGTTGTGGCCGTAACGACAGGATCCGTGCTCACGCCAAGCCGCGGCGCCTGAGTGTTAGCTTAGGAAAACTCACATGATACGGTGACTGCAGATGGGGTGGAGTCTGATCCCGACTTGGTGTTCATGTTGGAGACTTGCCTGTCATCATCCGGGCATGATCTAGATCTTCTGCAGCATCAAGTTACATCAGGAGGAGTGCAGGCACGGCGTCCTTGGGCGGTGCCACTCTCGGCTCCCACCGGTGGAGGCCCAGCGGCGGCGTAGGAGTCCTGTACGTGTTGGGATGTGTCTACCAGACTTTTTGGGGAGTGTATGCAACAGGCACACACCGATTCGTTGGAGGTTGCAATGCTTGAGACGTTCATGTCATCGATGTCGACATCTATGCTGGAGCTAGAGTTGGACGTTCTATAGCAGCAGGTTGCATCAGGAAGGAGTGCAGGTCCCACATGTCTGGGCGGTGCCACTCGCGACTCAGAATGGTGGCGGCCCGGCGGTGACACAAGAGTATCGTGCTGATTGGGATACCCCATACGGATTTCCGGGGGCGTTGGCGCACAAGGCTCACACCAGTATGATGGCGTTTGCATTGCATGACGAGAGTCGTCCGGCTGGTGTTTTAGAGGTTGAGTCATTCTTGAGAGCAGCAGTTCTAAGAGATGTCAGTGGGACATGTGTTGTAGCAGACTCAGCATGCTTCACCGTGTTATCTGCGCTACCTGAGGACCAGCTTTAGCGTGAGGAGTCACCCATGTTCACTGAGTATCTGGGTTCCAGTACACACGACAGAGCAGCAACATACATGACGGAGTCAGATTGTGGTCCTCACTCTGTCATCGAGCAGGTGGGAGAGACCAGCCTTCCCCGCCAGATAGTGCGTGAGCACCAGCTGCGCTTGCTGGTTGCCTTGACGGGCTTTGTCGAACCGGAGTCTTGCACACCTGTGTCTACTGTGGCGGCAATCCAGGACTCTGAAGCTGATCTATATACGTGGATGGAGTCATTTTGTCAGCAAGAGCTGAGGTATACCCCCTCATTTTCACCTGTTGGTGACCATGCCAATCACATCGACGCTGAGAGTGGCAGTACTTGCACGGACGATATTTCCACATGCTCCACGGACTCTGACGAATCCTCCTTCTCCTTCTCTCTGGACGTGTGACCGCTCACTCCTCGTATGACACACACGAGCTGTGGTGTGGATGCGACACCTGCAGCTGCATCAGATGTTCCAACGTCTCAGCACATTGCAATTTTGGTTGACCCCTAGAAGGATGCAGTAACACCGGCTCCATTGTCTTTAGTAACATAGTTGCAGATAGAGCTGTACTCGTGATTTTTACAGTCTGCACGTGCAGCATCCAATGAGGCAGAGTTCATGCTACACGAGGCAGACGTTGGCCACCTCCACATGTGTGAGGCAGATTTAGCCGACCTGCAAGAGCGTGTAGTGATGCTGCAGCGGGAGATGATGGCAGCGTGTGAGCGATTCTCACAGGGGGGGAGCATCACTACTATTGGCATGAGATTTCTGCCACCAGCATCTGGCACACCCATACTCGGGGACCATCTTGTAGCAACTCTGAGAATGATATTCGACAGAGACACTATCATAGGAGAGCTGAGTGTACCTACTCTTTCCTCCATCGTCACTCCTGTTGACTCGGTTATCGTTACTCCTTGTGCGGCTGCCATTACGCACCTTCATCCACCCGACTCAGCTGCTCCATCATCACCTTTGTCCATGAGTGGTGATCTGGTTCGTCGCTCCAGCCCTCTTTTTTTGGCTGTACACTCCTGTGCCTGAGGTTGCTGTATCCCACCTCGAAGGTCAGCTCTGCCACTTCATCTATGCTTGCGTGCTGCTCGCCCATTCCCTTTCCTCCGGTGTGCATAGATGCGTCGTGGTAGAGCGGACAGAGGAGACACTATGAGTTGGGACCCTTGGCAGTCACGCAAGGACTGGTACACTGCAGGTGATGGAGTTGCGTCGTGAGGAGTCATAGCCGGAGACACCACTTTGTCTTTGACGGAGGGAGCCGACTGGTACATGATAGGAGGAGCTATCTCTATATGATGCAGACCACATGATTTATCACCCATGATCTATCCAGCTACGACATCAGCATCTCCGTCAAGGACATCGCCACCAGGTTCATGTGCCCATGGGGAATATTGTGTGGACCTCGACCTGACGCGACGTTATGGGAGATGCATGGTGAGGGGTCCATACTCTGCTATGAGCAGACAACAATCACACGCTGTTGGTTGGGACCCGAACACTTGGTTGGTTGCACTAGTGTCACGAGAAGACCATGGGGTCCTCTGTCTTGGTATGTGGCTATACTACGTGTGGCATGTGCATGCCAGCTGGTTTGCTCATGGTGGTCGAGACCCGGACACGTGGTGAGGTACACCCGTGTTACGAGGAGACCCTTTATGATCCTACGTGTTGATTGATGATGCTATTGTGGTCGGCACACAGACACCTTTAGGATTTCTTGTAGTGGTTGAGACGTGGGCAATGGTACCGCCAGTGTCACGAGGAGACCATTTTGTTGTCTAAGATGTGTATGATGTGCATTACACTAGTTTCTGTGCGTGTGCATCACTCCTCTCATGGTCGAGATCCAGGCACTTGGTGGGATGTGCTAGTGTCTAGGGAGACCTTAGATGGGTAGCAGATGAGTGTGTGTGTGGTTGACAGGTGCAGATTGTGGTTTGGCATACGTTGTTGTTCCATGCCTTCGTTCATTTGTTCTCGCATGGACGGTTATGTCAGCCAGGGGGAGTGCTGGTTTGTGTGGCTTCCACCCGTCACGACTGGCGCTGATGCATTATCCATACACCCATGTTGGCGGTATATCGTAGAGGAGGGCGTTATCCATATATACGACGAGCCTGCAGAGTGTCCCGAGATTTCTCCAGTACCTACGACAGCCCTGACGAAACGCGGTCGATGCGTTCCGATAGTCTTCTTGGCTTCTTCGGAGCTAGGAGAGTTTTCTCAATGGGTTGAGACCCGCGCACCCGGTGGACTGTACCGGTGCGACGAGGAGACCCGGTGGCTGTACTAGCACTTCTGATGTTTAGAATGCCGTGTGTGATGTCTGGACGTTGATTATGATATTTTCCAGCACTGCTCGTATTTTCTTGGTGGTCGAGACCCGGGCCCTCAGAGAGCTGTTCCGGTGCCTCGAGGTGACCACTGTTGATCGTTATCGTGGTGTACGCAGTGTGTTCTCCTTGCTGACTCGTTTGGGTTCAGCAAGGGTGATGGGGCCCAGTGCGACTAGCCGCTGGTGCCCCTACAAAAGTCCGCTAGGGGCTCATTTGTACTCTCTCCTTGTATTTAGTATTCCAGACTTAGCCAAATTCTCGCCGTCTTGCATCGCACTCACATACAGAGCTCATGCTTGTTTTTGCATGGGCCTGCATGCCCTAATCCTTTTCAATTGGTACGTGGGTATGTGCGAGAAGGTGACCCCAGCTTACTTTGGAGAAAAAAGCTTCCATGTTTTGTGTCACAGGCCTACAATGCGATTGTTGCATTACCTTGAACGCTAGGTTTCCTAGTGAAGCGTTCTGGGTGAAGATAGTCGGGCTCTTAGACTTTATGCTGCTAAGTGTTTATCCCGTAGCTCACTTGATGGTGTGACCCGAGAATGGCCTGAGATGGTTGAGGCCCTTGCGAGACGAGGCTCGCGAGCGAGGGTGAGCTTGCTGCTTGCTCGCCTGGTACTCCTCGCGAGGAGCAAACATTGCATTTGTTTTTTACTTGCTTGTGGTGCAACGTTGACTTGTAGGTAGTCACGAATTGCCTGTTTAGTCCGCTCAGCATGCATGGAAGCCAGGTATGCACACTAAAGCCATGGATGCAACAAGCTCAAGGACATAGAAAAGGGTTGAGAGTGGTATGCCACCCCGGGGTTGAACCAAACCGGTCGGCGGTGTGCCGCCGGTAGTCTTAGCTTGAAAACCTAACGCAGCAGGTTGGGGCAGTAGCGTTGTTGATGCAGCGTGCGGGAACCCACGCTCGTTGCTTAGGCTGCCCCCTCAGTGTGTTACACTAGAGGCAAAGTCTGAGAGCTCAAGTGTTGTTACTCAGAAATGCGTGCGCCATAGTAAGCGCCAGAGAACATCTGAAAACTAGAAATGAATGATTAGGAAGTAAAAATGAGCAACAATGGGAGACCCCTCCAAGTTCTAGCTCCCCCCCCCCTTGCTTTGTAGAGCTTATCACTCAGATTTTAAGCCAATCAGAAAAATGACCTTTTTTCTGGCAGGCACGGATTTCTTTGCCAGACAGCTGACAGCCCAAAACCCGGGCGTCATCCGTTTTGCCTGAAAACTGGACCATACCATAACATGCACACTGCAAATGCAGTCGCGTGGTCTGAATCGCCTAGAAAAAGAACAGCAATGAGTTATGCTAGTTCCCGGTCAAAACAGTGCCCAAATAATATGAAACTTGGACCCTAAGTAGAACATGGCGCTACAGATGCAACAACGCATCCAGATTCAGCATTGGATGAGTGCAGACAGCATATGCAGCAATAGTGACTACCAGCGGCACGACTGACGAGGAGGGCTACCAATGGAGCTGAGCACGTTGGAGGGAGGAGGCTCCAGCAAAATGCGTGTAGGCCTTAGTGTGCGTCGGCTCCACCAGAAGACACTCCAACAGCGTCGCGTCTCGTTGTCGTTCACTTGCACGCCGATGTACACAAGCCGGGAGGACACAACAGATTACAAAGATTGGTTTGTGAAAACCAACACTCCCCCATGACTCATAGGGGCAGTGCAGATAGACAAGCAAAGAACAAAGAGACCAAGCGGACAGGGGTGGAGAGACACAGAGAGAGAGAGAGAGAGAGAGAGAGAGAGAGAGAGAGAGAGAGAGAGAGAGAGAGAGAGAGAGAGAGAGAGAGA
>SZWC01004799.1:0-51142 GCA_023375785.1 Penium margaritaceum | reverse complement strand
AGAGAGAGAGAGAGAGAGAGAGAGAGAGAGGACCTCACGGACGTACACCAACCATACTCACAGCCTTCTTGAACGATTCACGCTTCAGTGCCTTTGTCAAGAAGTCATCCAAATGCCATGCTGTCTCAATCCACACAATGCTGATGCTGCCGTCATGCAACAATGTGTTGAAAAATTACCCCTTGCGCATGCCCAAGAGTGGCGCCGGGAGGCGCCGACGAGCCGCCAGAAATTGGTAACTGCACTCCGGCGGATCTGGCGACTCAAGGATTGCTCAAATCCTAAAATGGATGATTGTCCCTTAAAGTTGACAAGTCGCTGAATCCGGTCGAAGCTGTTTTGCCGGAATCGGACAAGTATCGAGGGAGATATGGCCTTCCAAAGTTGGGGTGTGCGCAGCGACTCTGGGAGCCGGCTGCGACTCGAAATCCGGTGGATAATCGACCGGATTGAGTAACAAACATACCATCTGGAGAAATTGCTCCGGAAGGCCTGCCAAGGCGTCCGGTGGATAATCCACCTGATCAGGTGGATCATCCACCGGATCCAGTAGTGCAGGTTGTTACTGAGGGACTTAGCCAAAATCATGGCTCGGCTTCCGAAACTCAGTAGTACGTTTTGTTACTCAGTCAAAATTCTGACTGCAAGTCCGCGGACAGGTTTCGAACCTCATCACACCCCATCACTAAACTCGACCCAAAAGTGGGTAGGGTGCATGGAAACAGTGCAGGAGACCCCTACACCACGTGCAAGAGGACCTACGCCTTGGGAAAGGTGCTTCACACGTGAAGGAAGGCGCCACGACGTGTGCACGCCATGGAGGCGTTAGGCATTACTGTGGTGGGTGAGACCTGCGCTTCGACAAGCATAACTTTGGCTATGCTTGGCCAAATTGCACGCGGTTTGGTGCATGAGAAAGCTCATGACTAGTCCTATGAATGTTGTGATCATGTCCATGCTAAAAAACCAAAACGCAAAACAACGTTATTCCCTTCGCAAACTGATTGTCTCTAAATTCCTGCTCTCATAGCATGAGGCGACCAGAAAGCTCACGCTCAGTCTCAGTTTCGCCAAAAAACAGTAGACATGAACGACTAGAGATGATCAGACAAACGTCGGGACCACACCACGCGGATTCCATCCTGACACAATGAACGCTCATAGTGATGCTTGACATTGATGTGCTTTATGCGAGTGTGATGCACGCCTTCATTGTCAGAAATGGCCATGACACTCTCATTTTCACAGTGCAACGCGGTGGAGTGGACTGACTGACGCAACTCGGACAACAGGCAACAAAACCACACAGTCTCACATGCGCCAGAACCAAGGGCCACATACTGAGCTTTAGTAATGCTGCGTGCAATGCAACTTTGCTTGCCGCTGCGCTCCGATACAGCCATGCCGCCAACAAGAGAGATCTAGCCAGTATGACTCTTACCGCCCGGACTTCCGGCCGAGTCACTGTCAGTATAGCCTACCGCAACAATGGATGGCTGTCGACAGAACATGAGGCCTCGTTGTGGGGTCAAGAAAACATAGCGCAGTACTCAAACCGCAGCTTTGAAGTGGAGGTGACGCGCTTCCTGAGAGAACTGGGCTGTTAGGTTGACGACGATCGCAACGTCCGGTCGCGTCGTCATTGCCAAGAACATCAGTGACACCTAGATACGTGGTCATGTCTACTAGCTCCCCCACAATGGCTAGATTGGAGCTCTTCAACTTCGCCTGCCCATCGGGTGACATGTGTGAGGATGCTCTCAGCATAAGGGACAGGTCCTGAGCGAAGCGCCCTCACAAGGTTAGGACGTAGGCAGCCTGATGGACGTACAGGACAACCATGGAGCGATCATGCTCAAGCTCCATGCCCAGAAAGACTCTAGCGGACCCGAGGTCCTTCATCTGGTAGGCGGCATGCAACAGGTCCTTGACCTGCTGGATGGTAGCTACATTGAGTGACGTGATGAGCAGGTCGTGGCCGTAGACCAGGACAGCGACAAAGGTCTGGCCTTGCGGACCGATGAACACTATGGGGTCGGTAGTGCTGCAAAGGAGGTCGCTACCAAGAAGCGCACGACTGGTCTCCTGATTCCAGCAGTGGGGTGACGACTTCAGGCCATAGAGGGAATTCCGGAGCTTCCAGACCTTGTCGGAGCCATCAGTGAAGCCTGGAGGCTGTTTCATGCAGAGCCCCTTGCCTTCCGGTGAGCCATGGTGAAAGGTGTTGCTCACATCCATCTGATACAACTCCCACGCATGCTAGGAAACTGGGCTGAACAACGCTCGGCTAGTGGAGAACCACCTACCGGGGCAAGAAACTGGTCATAGTTGATCCAAGGGATTTGAGCAAACCCCTTGGCCGTAAGTCCGGCCTTGTACTTGTCCAGGGACCTGTCTAGCTTCCACTTGCGCCGAAGGACCCACTTGGCGCCGATGGCCTTTCGGCCGAGGGGAAGGTCGACAAGCTCATACACCTAATGTTGCCGAATGGCGGCGAGCTCGTCGGGGCATGGAGCCTCCCAGTGTGCGGCCTCAGGAGACACCTCAGCCTCACGTAGGGTGCATGGATCCTTTGGGTGTTCCATGGGTCCGATAATGAGAGCGTGCACGTCTCGCGCCCCAGGTGGTGTACGTGTGAGCATGGCTGTGAAGGCATGTTGATGCTCCTGATGGAGCATGGCGTAGCCCAAGGCTGACCCTGGATGTAGGTGAGTGATGACTGCCAAAGTGGCCAAGCCAAGCGCTTTGGTGCCAGGGTCCCAAATCACGACTCAACTCACTCACGACTGTGGGAGTGGGTCTTTCAAGAGACAGAGAACCTCATTGGGTGACACAGGGTCGTGGCAAGATGGGGCAAGAGCCGACGGTTTGTGTGCTCGCTGACGGTCGGTGTCGGATACTCTCACCTGGGCCACGTGTGTAGCGTGCTGGCGCGGACGAGGTAACCGGATTGGATGTGCCAGCGGACACAAATGGAGCACTTGACCCGGAGGGGCTGGAAAACACGGACGGGACGGCCGGTGTAGAGGTGCTAATGGACGCAGATGGGGCAGCTGGCCTAGAGCGGCTGGCGGACACGGACGCGGCGGCCGGCGCAGAGGTACCAGCGGACGCAGATGGGGCAGCTGGCTCGGAGGGGCTGGCGGACACGGACGGGGCAGCCGGTGCATTGGTGCCAGCGGACGTAAAGGGGGAGCTGGCCCAGAGGGGCTGGTGGACACGGAGGGGGCAGCCGGTGCACAGGTGCCAGCGCACGCAGATGGGGTAGCTGGCTTGGAGGGGATGGGGTACACGGATGGGGCATCCGACGCAGAGGTGCCAGCGGATGCAGATGGGGTAGCTGACCCGGAGGGGCTGGCGGACACGAATCGGGTAGCCGGTGCAGAGGTGCAAGCGGACGTAGATGGGGAAGCAGGCCCGGAGGGGCTGGCGGACACATACGAGGCAGCCGGCGAAGAGGTGCTGGCGAGCGTTGACGATGTGACGCCCAGACGCGGTTGAACGGAGGACGGACCCATCACTCCTCCACGTGACGGGAGGGACATCGACGCACCGGAGCAAACGAGGTCGTGGAGAAACAGGTCCTAAAAGAAGAGGGCTTCTTGGGGCTTGACGATGGAGTGCTGGGATGGATCCCAGAAGCACCATGCCTTTGACTAACACAAGATGCCAAAGAAGGTGCAGGGACAGTTGCGAGGGTCTAGTTTGCTACCTTTGTGTGGGGTAAGCAGCCACGCGATGGCTACGCAGCATCATACGCGAGCTGGCCGGAGGTCGGCGCTCTTGCCACTCCAGTGCTGGTACGATGTGGACTGACGGGGAAGATGTCCGTGGGGAAAGCGGTTCTAGACCCACGTCATGTAGGTCATGGCCTTGAAGTAGAGGCCATCGGAAAGAGAGCAGACTCGACGCGCATGGTGCGGATAGCGTCGGCCATGGTGTGGTTCCATCGCTCAGAGACGCCATTCGGGGCTGGCGTGTAAGGCGTCGACGTCTTATGCTGGATGCCACGGGAGGCGAGGAATAGTGTGTTCTCCCTCATAAACTCGCCACTGTGATCAGAGCGGAAGCGGCAGAGAGGGTAACCACACTCGTGCTTAGCACAGACGAGTCAGTCGCGAATGGTGGGGGCGACATCACTTTGTTTTTCAAAGACAGAAGACCCAACGGCAACGAGAGTCGTTGTCAGTGAGGGTCATGACATAGAATCCGTGCTCCCCGACGAACTCTGTCAGGAGGGGACCCATGAAATCAGAGTGGACCAAGTTTAGCGGGGCGTACGCAAGTGAGGAGAACAAGGGGTAGGTGGACCGATGCATCTTCCCCTGAGTGCACTCAATGTACTCCGTGGGACACGGAAGTCGAAAGGAGGTTGGGCCAGGACCCGTGGCAGGCTGCATGCGGAGCACGCTGTTGACGTGACACAGGTGGCAGTGGAGGAGACGTGTATGTTGTGGAGAGAGTGTGCTAGTAACAAACACGTGGCCTGTGTCGGCCAGTGGGGAGGGGACAGAGGGAGAAGTAGACAAGCGCGGCATGTGCCACAAGTTGCCACGGGTGGTGGCATGCAAGACGACATGACCGGGCAGACGCAACAACACAATACCAACACCACACGAGTGTAGTACGTCCATGCTCATGCGGTCAAGGGCAGTGAAGGACAGGAGGCTGAGCTGAAGACCAGGGATGAAAAGGACATTAGACACAAAGACATCCCCTACGGGGCCTCAGAAACAAACAATATCGATGCCACAAATGGGTGCAACCTGACCAGAGCTTGTCTGAACCCCAGAGACATCGCTAACAAGGCCAAGGACACGAAAGGCCTCGCGCGAGGCCATCATGTAATGTGTGGCCCCAGAGTCGATGATCCAAGTCTCGGCCGGATCCTAGACCGGTGTTGCTAGGTCGCTAATGGTGACATGGCAGTGGGCGAGGGACACAGATGCGGTGGACCAGGGTGCAAACTGTGACTGCCAGTCGTCCAGCCATGTGACATCATCACGAAGAGGAGCAGGTGGGGAGGGCACAACAAAGAATGGAACGGACGAAGGTACAGGGCATGACCGCAGCTCAGACTCTGTCATGTATGGCAGGGCAAGGTGACCAGCGACAACGTAACTCGCACTTCCGTGGGGAGGAGGGCGAGGCATTTTGAGCTGGAGTGTGATGAACTGCTCTAATTGACGCTTTCAAGTGGAGGGCTCGACGGAGTAGACGGACTGCGGCGTGAAGACACTAGAGTTTGGGAAGGAGGAGGAAGGCATCGGTAACGGAAAAGCGGGTGCCAACGCCTGCGGATGATGCTATAGCTAAGCTGTTAGAGGGTGAAAAGGAGCGGGCAGTGCGGACACAGCAGGAGTAGCGACAGTCACGGCAGCAGTGACGAGGCGGCGCTCACGCATGGTGGTGATGACGCATGCCTCATCTATTGGGAGCAGAGACATGTGTACCATCCGTGTCTTGGCTGGCCATACTTATGGCAGACTAAGTTGTTGCCACCGGATCCACTCGACTGCTACTGTGGTTCCTTGCCCTTCTTACCCCTATGTTTCTTCTTGTCGCATGATGAGGCGCTGGAGGTTGCAGCTGCTGCGGAGGCGGCAACAGCCACCCAGGCGATGGCAAGAGAGGCAAGGGCCTCCGTGCGCTGGATGCGGGACTCCCAACGAGCCTCTTTGATGGGGAGAAAGAGATCGTATGCCCAGGGAATGAGGGTGTCCTTGGCAGCCATCACAGTGAGAATGTCCAGGGTGTAATGGACAAAGACGCCGGCAAACACGTTGGTTGCGCCATGCTTGATGATGAGGTGCACAGATAGAGGGGGTGGTGGAGCGTCTCCCAGGCAGCGAAGGATGTCCTCTGCGCCCTTCTATTAGGAGGTGACCATCTCGGTCTCCCCTATATGGAGAGAGTTGAACCCCTGAAGCAGGCGACTGGTCTTTGCCTTGCTGGAAAGGTGATGAGGGCGCGTGAGGATGTGCCACGCCGCTACGGGATCAGGGAGGCTGCCAGTGGAGAAGTTATTGAGGAAGGGCTGGAGAGCAAGACGTGAAGCTGGAGGGGTGACGGGGACAAGGGCACGTACAGCGCGACCAGCATCATACACCTGGTCGGCCTAGGTGGAGTCATAGGGAAGGACATAGTATGGCCACAGGCCCTCAACCTGTGCCCAGATGCAAAAGCTAAGGTCCAAGCTCCTGAACTGCTCGCTAGCCTGGAGCGATGGGGCGGGTTTTCGATGTCCTTTGGCGTGCGGCCAGTACCGGGAGCGGGGCGTAGGACTAAAGACACAGTATGCCTTTGGCACAGGGTATGCCACTGCGCCATGTACTGTGTAGCACGGGAAACGGCGGGAGTAGCATGCCCGGGTGGAAGGAAGGGCGGTGACTACTGAAGTTGCTGCCGCTACTGTTGCTACTACAGCAATTGCTGCTGTGGCAGCTATGTCCGTGGCTATAGTGCCGCTAGCTGCTGTGTCAGCGTTGTGAGCTGCTGGCATATGGTGGCTAGCAGATGTGTTGAGCCAACAAGGCCGACTACAAACCCTACAGGGTGTTAGTGCTGCTGCGGCTGCTGCTGATGCTGCTGCTATTGCTGATGGAAACTGGGGCAGCCCTCAGGGAGGTGATCAGTCTCACCAAGAGTCGCCTAGGCAGGACCAACTGTTTGTGAGAGGGAGTTGCAGGTTGCACAGACAAAAATTACGGAAGCACATGTAGGTTTGCAGAGAACGCAAATGTATGAATCGAATCTTGAGTGAAGTACATCATCACAACTTCCTAACTAGCCCTTGTATGCCTCATTTGGCCAAGGGAGCACTGAGATCCACTCTGTCAAAGATGACCCTCTAGCACACTCTCCTAGCCTAGCGGGATGAACGGCAGTTACCTTGTCACACATAAGAATTATGTCTTCGCACGACCTGCACGGCCAGTAATCATGGACTGGTCCTTCCTTCAAGTCTCTTGGAGGTCCTCCAGCCATCTTTTCTCCTGGAAGGCCGCTCTCAGCCATCCTGGCCAATAATCATGCCGCCTTTTGAGTTTAAAGTGCTCAGGTTGTCACTTGAACCCGACCCATGATCTCCAAACTTTGGAAATCCACACCTCACTCAAACGGACTCCGAATTGAGTTCCGTAAAATGCCCTAGAACCTGTGAAACATCCTCTATGCAACTGTCATGCCAGATGATTTATATCAAGCAACCTATTCTTGTTACTGTCTGGCACCCTCAGATCCATCATTCTCCCACTTTGCGAGAAAAAAAATCACACAATTCCGCACTGTCCCCTCAGCTGCTGGAAGCGGTGCGCTGCCAGCGGCTTGGTGAGGAAGTCTGCCAGCATCATGCTTGAAGGGAAGAACTTGATCTGCACCACCTGCTTTGTCACGAGCTCGCAGATGAATTGATATCGTAGGTCGATGTTCTTGGTGCAGGAATGAAATTATGCGTTCTTGGTCAGAGCAATGGTGCTCATGTTGTCACAGTAGATGGTGGTGGCTGTGGTCTGCTGCTTTCCAAGGCTTACTAGCAGCTCATGTAGCCACACGAATTCCTTTTCTCCTTCAATCAAGGCGATGTACTCTGCTTCAGTGGTGGAGAGGGCGACACACATGCTTCTTGCTCCTCCAGCTGATTGCACCTCCCCCGAGCACAAACACGACCCCACTGGTTGACCTCCTTGTGTCCAGGTCACCCTTCCAATCTGCATCGCTGTAGCCGATGAGGATGGGGCTGTTGTTGCCGTTGAAGGCAAGGCAAAGGCTGGTGCTGCTGTGGAGGTAGCACAACATGCGCTTGACCGCCTCCCAATACAGCACGCCCACATGTGCGCAAAATTTGCTAAGAACTCCCACTGCTTGGCTAATGTCGAGGTGCGTGCCGAATGCTGCATACATGAGGCTCCCAACTGCTACTTGGTACGGCACTGCTTCCATGCGGCTGCTTTAGAGTTGTCGCAAAGCACCTACATGAGCCACATCATCAAGCACTTCAACAAGGCAAGAGGGAGCAAAGCCACAATACCACTGGAAGTGGGAGCAAAGCTGAGCATGATGCAGACTATTCAGAAATGCACATGACACATCCATTTGGATGTGACGTGTGCATAGCAGCAAGAGCAAGGATCGCTAGGATGGATGGGAACTTTGCGACAGGCACAAATATCTCAATGTAATCCACACCCTCAGTCTGCGCGTACCCCTTTGCAACCAACCGTACTTTGTACCTGAGCACCTTACCATTCGCACCACGCTTGGGCCCGAAGATCCACCGCCACCCAATCACCCGGCTGCCACGTGGAGCCTCCTCAAGAGTCCAGGTGCTGATGTTCATGAGTGCACCATACTCCTTGTCGACTGCGACATGCCAATCTGCCACTGCGGCACTGCGCATGGTTTCAGAGAATGTGGCTGGGTCATCGGTGACTGTGAGGAAGAGAAGCTCGAGGTCAGATGACTCCGTTGGTGGTGGAACAGTGCACAGGTTCACCAGCTCCTCCAGCGGCCTCTATTTGCTTGCGAGGCGCTCGGATCGCCTCACTGTCTCCACAGGACCATCTGCACCATGGTTGTGGCGTGCAGACGTCCATGGCAGCTGCTGTGCGTTGCTTTGTTGATCCTACTCATCAATTTCAGCAGCTGGCTCCTTCTCCTTCTCAGCTCCCTCCACCTCCTTGTCATTGTTGCTATCACCGCCATCTTCTGCACCGTCCTCTTCTGCTACCGGCTCTTCTCCCACTTCTGGTACGAGTGCGGGAGCAAGTGGAACTGAAGATATAGGGCTCCAAGTCTAGCCCTTCACGTCCTCTTGAAAGACCACGTCACGGCTGCGGATGATCTTGCGAGCAGCGAGGTTATAGAGGCGGTATCCCATGGTGTCGTAGCCAAGGAATGCCACCTTCACCAACTTTGCATCCAACTTGTTGCGGTTGCCAGCAGGCACGTGCATGAATGTGCCACACCCAAAGACTTTCAGGTGCATCACTGTTGGCTTGCGTCCCGTCCACGCCTCCCCCGGTGTCATCAACGGCACAGCGCGTCTAGGGCTCCGGTTTTTCAGGTACACGGTGGTGTTGACCGCTTCCGCCCGAAAGGTTGGCGGGAGCTCCGCGTCTTGGAGCATGCTGCGAACACGCTCCATGGGCGTGGGGTTTGCGCATTCAGCCACGCCGTTCAGCTGTGGTGTTCCAGGTGGGGTGACCTCATGCTTGATCCCGCAATGCTTTAGGAAGTTTCGGAAGCCGTTGGAGAGGTACTCTCCTCCACCGTCTGGAGCACCTTCAACTGCCTGCCACTCTCATCTGTGCAGCCACAATCCACACCTTTAACGCATCAAAGCACTCATCCTTTCCAGCCAGGAAGGACACCCACGCCTTCCTTGACTTGTCATCAATGAATGTGACAAAGTACAACTTGCCGGACAAGGACTGAGATGGCATGGGACCGTACAAATCAGGGTGAACGAGTGAGAGAAGCTCAGCCACCCCCTTCCCTTCCCCCATGAAAGGAGCGCGGTCTTGCTTCCCTTCAATGCAGCTCTCAGAAGCTGATGCACCAGGTTGCTTCACCCCCTTGAGCTCCAGCCCGCGAACCATCTGTTCCATGCAGATGATGGTGCCAAAGCCAATGTGATTGAGCCGGCGGTGCCACAGGCCGATGTCGTGTTTTCCCTCTGTCACCACCAATGCTGAGTTGGCTTACTTCTCCGATGCCACATAGAGACTATAAAGTCCGTCCTCCTTGTCCCCTTTTGCAAGCACACGGGCTGCACGGGCAAAGATGGTGCAGCCATCATTCTCAAAGTGAACATGCATGCCTTTAGAGATGAGAGATGAGACAGAGAGGAGGTTAGCTGCTTGCCACGGAACATCGAGCACCCCCTTCACACGACGTTCCACGTCCTTACCCTCAACGGAAGCACAAAACACAGTCTCACCCTCCCTAACCACCATTTGCACATGATTGTCCCCCATGTACACTCTGCGAGGCTCAATGACGGTGTAGACAACAAACCACTCCCGGCAACACGTCATGTGCCGCGTGGCTCCCGAGTCAATGATCCAGAACAAGGCGGTGTTGTCGGAGACGTGTAGGACCTGGATGGTTGTCACGAATCCACTCTCCCAATCTGCTGTGTTCGTGGAAGCATCGGGCAGCTTTCCCGCTCCCACTCCAGCCGCAAGGTCCGCCTTCTTCTTCTGGCATTCGCGTGCCCAATGGCCCAGCTTCTTACAGTAGTGGCAGTTCCCCTTCTTCTTGCCTCCTTTGCCGTTGCTCCTGGTTGGTGCAGCACCACCCCCATGACGAGAGTTGGTGATGAGAGCGACGTCCAGTCCGCTTCAGCCCTCCTCACCCTTGCGCCGCTCCTCCTCAAACTGCAAGCTCTCCTCCACATCATTGAGGGAGAGCTTGTCGCCACGCTGGTCCAGGGAAAAAATGAGAGGAGTGTAGCTGCTAGGAAGGCCAGAGAGAATGGTTAGAATGAGTACACACTCCTGGACAGGGTCCTCAATTGCAGAAAGCTGGTCGGAAAGATTATTTACCATGTTGATGTAGTCAATCATGGATCCGGACTCATCCATCTTCACAATATCAAAGCGACGTCGCAGTTGCATGTTCATGAGGATTGAATTGGATGCATAAGTAGACTCAAGCTTCCTCCAAACCTCCTTTGGCGTGAGGATGCCACGGATGAGGAGTTGCTGCCGTTCGGTGAGGTAGAGGTAGATGGTGGCGAGGGCCCAGTCACGCTTCTTGCGGTGGGTACGGGTCTCACCAGGTGAGAGAGAGGACTGAGCTGGTTCCTCCTCACTCTCATGGATCTAGAACCCCTTCGCCATCAGCACCATCTTCATGTTGTTGCTCCAGTTAAAGAAGTTTGCCTTCAACTTGGCGATGTTGACGTCGGCCACCACAGAAACGGATGTCGCCATGGTAGTGCAACGTTCAGCCCCCAAACGACTCTCTCATACAACAGAGTGCAAGGAATACCTCAAGGATGCAACAAAGCCTTGTTCTAGCTCTGATACCACTGATGGAAACTGGGGCAGCCCTCAGGGAGGTGATCAGGCTCACCAAGAGCCGCCGATGCAGGACCAACTGTTTGTGAGAGGGAGCGGCAGGTTGCCCATACAGGAATTACGGAAGCACATGTAGGTTTGCAGAGAACACAAATGTCTGAATCAACTCTTGAGTGAGAAAGTAAATCTTCACAGCTTTCTAACTAGCCCTTTTATGTCTCATTTGGCCAAGGGAGCACTGAGATCCACTCTGTGAAAGTTGACCCTCTTGCACACTCTCCTAGCCTAGCGACAGTCACCTTGTCACACATGAAAATGATGTCTTTGCACGACCTGCACCGCCAGTAATCATGGACTGATCCTTCCTTTGATTCTCCTGGAGGTCCTCCAGCCGTCTTTTCTCCTCGAAGGCCGCTCTCAGCCGTCCTGGCCAATAATCTTGCCGCCTTTTGAGCTCAAACTGCACAGGTCGTCACTTGAACCCGACCCATGATCTCCAAACTTTGGAAATCCATATCTCACTCAAACGAACTCCAAATTGAGTTCCGTAAAATGCGTTTGAACCTTTAAAACATCCTCTATGCAACTGTTATGCCAGATTATTTTTATCAAGCAACCTATTTGTGTCACTTTCTGGCACCCTCATATCCATCAATTGCTATTGTTGCTGCTACAACTATTGTGACTGCCGTAGTGGCTGCTGCTACTGTTGCTATTACTGCTGCTGCAGTTGCTGCTGTAGTGACTGCTTCTGTTGCTGCTGCAGCTGCTGTTTCTACTGCTGCGTCTTCTGCTGTTGCTTCTGTAGCGGCTGCTACTGCGGTTGCTGCACATCCGCTGCTGCTCGTGTAGTGGCGGCAGCTGCTGCTACTGTTGTTGCTATTGCGGCTGTTGCAGTTGCTGTAGAAAGGGGGGACTAATGGGTCCTCCCACAGAGGAGGACCCCTCCTCACTATCAGCCATGGTTCCCTTTGTTTTTTTTGGTGTTGTGTTGAACTTGTTGGTGACCTCAGCAGTGACGTCGACAATGATGTTAACAGTGCAGCTGATGTCAACAGGGACGTCAGCAGTGATATCAGCCGAGGGTGGCTGAGGCAAGCACTCGCTTTTGCACAGCTGCTGCAGCTGCTGTTGCATTAGTTGCTATGCTAATGTAGCTGCTGCTGCTGCTACTAGTGCTATTGCTGTTGTTGTAGTGGCTGTTGCTACGGTTGCTGCAGTTGCTACTGCTGTTGCTGCTGCTATTGTTGCTGCTACTATGGCTACGGCTACTACTGTTGCCAGTGCTGCTACTGCCATTGTTACTGCTGTAGTGGCTACTGTAGCGGCTGCAATTGCTACTACTACTACTGCTGCTATTGTTGTTGCTGCTGCGGTTGCTGCTATGGTTACTGTTGTGGCTGCTGCTTCTCCTACTGACGTCAATAGTGACGTCAGCAGTGATGTCAGCGATGATGTCAGTGCTCGCGGCTGACGTCCCTATTGATACTGCGGCTGTTGCCACTATTGCTAATGCTGCTGTGACTACTGCTGCTACTGGTGCTGTTACTACCGCTGCTACTACTACTGTTACTACTACTGTAGTGGCTGGTGTGGCATCTGCTGCTGCTACTGCTACTACTGCTACTGTACTGGCTGCTGTTGCGGATGCTGCAGCTGCAATTGTTACTACTGGTGCTATACCGGCTGTTGTTGGTGCTGTTGCAGCTGCTGCGGCTATGGCATCAGCTGTAATGGGTGCTACTGCTGCAACAACGCTGTTGCACGCTACAGCTGCTGCAACAGGTGCTGCTGCTATAGGAGCAGTAGTGAGGGTGGAGATGCTGCCCCCAGCCTTCGGTTGTGGTGGGTGCGGGTTCCATGATTTTCCTTTTGTTTTTTTTTTGTTCATGGTTCTTACTTTCTGCTACTACAACTATGTGCTGCTGGCCTAGCCGCTGCTGTTGCTGCAAGCCGCTACTGCTATTGCTGCTGCTGGCTATTGCTACTGCTGCCCAAAGTGCCTGCTGCTACTGCCCGCCGCTGGCTGTTGCTGCATGCTTCCGGCTGTAGCTGCTCGCTGATCCTACAACTATTGCTTCTATTGCTACTCGCTACTTGCTGCTCACTGCTGCTCGCCGTTCGCTGCTGCTAGGGCTGTCCGCTGTTGCAGCTATTGCGTGCTCCTTGCTGCTCACTGCTGCTATTGCTGCTGTTGCATGCTACTACTTGCTGTTCTAGCTGTTGCTTACTAGTTGCGTGCTGCTTGCTACTTGCTGCTTGCTACGTATTACTTCCTACGTGTTGCTGCTGTTGCTGCCGCGCTGGTAATTGCAGATGCGAAGTCACTTTTCTAGCGGTGTTGGTGCCACGTACATTAGTGCCACTCTAGCGTCGGTCGGTCGTGCCGGCCGCGAGTCCACCACTGCTACCACCGCCGTGGGGTTAGTGCTGCCGAAGATACGTGGCAGTATTCTAGCTGCATCGACAGCATTTTGAAGAGGCCACCCGACGTTTCAACGCTACCAGGAAAAATTTTCCAGCATTTCCCCTGCACGGGCGTGTTCTTGGAACCGCTGGCATTGACATGACCTATTCGCCGGTGTTCTGCTCCTTCTCCTGCCCTGTGGCTCTAATACCAAGATTGAAGACCTAATGGCGTAGGTTGGGGCAGCATTGTTGTTGATGCAGCGTGCGGGAACTCACGTTCGTTGCTGAGGCTGCCCCCTCAGTCTGCTACACTAGAGTCCAAGTCTGAGGGCTCTGGTGTTGTTACTCAGAAACGCGTGCGCCAGAGTTAGTGCCAGATAACATCTGAAAACTGCAAATGACTGATTAGGAAGTAAGAATGAGAAACAATGGGAGACCCCTCCAAGTTTTAGATCCCTCCCAGCTCTGTAGAGCTTGTTACTCAGTTTCTAAGGCAATCAGAAAAATGAGCTGTTTTCTGGCAGGCAGGGTTTTCTTGTTGAGCCCCGCCATATAGCTGACAGCCGAAAACCTGGACGTTGTCCGTTTTGCCTGAAAACTGGACCATATCTACCATAGTAGGCACGCTGCAAACACAGTCATGCGGTCAGAATCACATAGAAAAACATCAGCAATGAGTTATAGCTGCCTAAACCCAGGCGGTGTCTACGCTTCTCCCCGGTCCCAACAGTGCCAGAATGATATGAAACTTGGACCCTGAGCAGAACATGGAGCTTTAGATGCAACAACGCATTCAGATCCAGGACTGGACGCATGCAGATAACATATGCAGTGACAGTGACTGCCGGCGGCACCACTGCTGACGAGGTCTGCCGATGGAGCTGAGCACATTGGAGGGAGGAGGTTCCAGCAAGATGCGTGTAGGCCTCAGCGTGTGTCAGCGCCACTAGATGGCACTCCAGCAGCGTCGCTTCTCGCCGTCATTCATCTGCAAGCCAATGTACACAAGTCGGGAGGACACAACAGAGTAGAAAGAGTGATTCGTGAAAACCAACAGCTTTCTCACATTTCGGCATAACCGACAGTCCGGCCCCGTAGGATTAGCATCCCGGTTCATTGTACCAACGACTCTGTCTAAGCATGCATATCTGAAGTACAAATAGCCACATCGGCCTCGAGCGTATGTGGATGCATGTTTCCCTATGTGTGATACTCCAATGTTTGCTGAGCAGATACTGAGCACAACTGAACATGGTAGTGCTTGTGCCAATCGTGCACCCGGCTAAGACGCCTGGGATGCATTGTCCACCATGTGTGCGCCTTGAGCTTCATGTCAGTTTGGTCACCTGTAGTGATTCTGTGTGTGTGTGTGTGTGTGTGTGTGTGTGTGTGTATGTGTGTGTGTATGTATGTATGTGTGTATGTGTGTGTGTGTGTGTGTGTGTGTGTGTGTGTGGATGAAGTCAAGAGGTCACTTGCGTATCGTGCAACCACAACCAACACTACCCCATGACCCAAAGACGAGCATCCCACAAAAACATGTGAGTATTTTTAGCACACAACCACGTCACTAACGCAACAAATGACAGGATGCATGCACATCAATTCGGGGAATCACAAGCACGCATCAGACCAATAGCATGCACAAGTGCTTTGAACATCCCAGTGCTAAGAGCCTTGGTGAGAAAGTCTGCATGCTGCTTACGGGTGTCGACCCCGACAGCTTGACCTTCTCCAACATCAATGCGCTTGCGTAAAAAATGATGCTCAATGCTGATGCATGCCATCATGCTCAATAATTGCCTTGGTGCTTTGATTCTCGTGGCGAATTCTGATGCAGCGGATGAACACACAAAGCTGTTGCAGCAAGCGAGACATCCATTTACTCTCACATGTACCTGCACCAAGTGCTATGTAGTTTCCCTCACTGGAGCTACGTGCAAAACATCCCTACTTTCCACTCTTCCATGAGATAGCAGTCCAACCAACAAGAAAGATGTAGCCAGTGCGACTGCGGGTGTCAGTGTCTAGAGACGAGTCACTGTTAGTGTATCCATCGACAACCACAGAGGGATGTGCTCTGTAGCACAGCTCCACACATGTGGTAGTTAGTTCACAGTGAATGGCACGCAGCGCTACCTTGAGATGTCTTTGACAAGGCTATTAGGAGAACTGAGCCAGGACGTTGAACAAGGAAGCCACATCTGCTCGAGTGGTGTTGGCAAGATACATCAGAGATCCAATCACACTGAGGTAGTCAATGATGTCGATGAGCTCCCTCAGCTAGGATGGGTCGGACTTCAGCAGGCATTGATCTGCTTACATCATTAGTGTAGATGTAGTGGGTGTGTCGGTCAACAAGGAGGCAAATCACTCCCCAAGGTTGTGGATGTAGATAACCTGGTGTACGTGCAGAGTGTGATGCTCGAGGTCACGCTGAAGTTCCATACCAAGGAATACTCAAGCCGGAATCAGGTACTTCATCTTGTATTTGGATTAGAGCAAAGACTTCACAGACTGCACATTGGCAGGGCTGGGTGAAGCAACAAGGAGGTCATTGACATAGACCAGAATGGCCACGAGGGGCTCTGAGGGTGTACTCAGAAAGAGTGCTGGGTTACCTCTCTCGAGAGTGGACACGATCTCCATGTTCCAACAGCGAGGCGACCGCTTGAACCCGTACAAGGCCTTGCGCAACCGCCAGACCTTGTTCGTGTTGTTGGTGAAGCCAGGTGGCTGCACCATGTAGATCTCTTCATCCAATCAACCGTGAAAGAATGCATTGTTGACATCCATCTACTCGAGTTCCCAGTCATGCTGGGCAACTAGAATCAAGAGAGCACGGGCGGGTGGTGTACTGACCGTCTGGAGCAAACTTCTCGTCAAAGTTAATGCCTGGAACCTGGGACAACCCCTTGGTTGTGAGCCTAGCTTTGTACCTATTGACCTTGCCATCAGGCTTCAGCTTTTGACGGAGAACCCAAAGGGCCAAAAAAGCTTTGCAGACTGCTGGGAGATTGACAAGCTCAAAGAACCCATGTTCCTTGCGGACAGTCAGCTCCTCTTGCATTGCCTTCTCCCAGAGGTCAGCTTGGGCTGCCTCACGGGCTTGCCTGACAATGGTAGGCTCAAGGGGGAGTGAGGGCAGCCCACTTGATGTGAAGCAGGCTGCATCATAGCTGGCAACACAAATCTGAAGGATGATGTGAAAATCTTCAGCTATGAGTGCATAGCCCACTGTAGAGTAAAGGTAGACTACGGTGACCTCAAGCCTGAGTGCATCTAAACCAGTGGTTCTGTAGGGAGAACCAACTGAGGTGGATGATGCACGAGAGCAATTGCGACGCTGAGAGGACTAGGAGGACTTAGAAGCAGAGTGGTGAGGGAGAGGGAGAAGTCTCCCTCCGTAAGTGTATGGCTCTGGGCCGACAAGAGGAGCCTGAGACACAGGAGCGGGTTCTGACACACCAACGGGCACTGATTTCTATAGTGAAGGCGTCTAAGGTGAGTCAGGAATGACATAAGGGTGAATGCGTAGAGACAACAGTAGGGGACTGTGCCGGGGCTCTGATGGCTGTAGACGTGGAATCTGAGGATACTAAGGGAGAAGGTGCCGGCGACAACTCTAGGGAAGTGCCGGTCGGTGAATCGGATGGCAGGCTGGGGGAAGCACCGGCCGTGGAACAGAGGTGGGAAAGGAAAGGAAGAAGGAACAGAAGTGGGAGCCGTATTGGTGGAAGAAGGAAGGGTCCCTGTGAGACCGGAGGTGGAGACAGACCCACCCCTCCAAGCCAACAGAGCGAGGATAGGGAAGAGGGTGGAGCAACATGGGACAAATCACGAGGAAAGACATTTTAAAAGAAAGGAGCATTGCGGGACTCAATGACCCAGGCTTGGTCAGTGTCCCAGAAGCTCCATGCTTTTGACATGGCGGAAACACTGAGGAAGGCTTAGAGACGCGCATGGGGACTAAGCTTGCTGTCCCGAAGGTCCTCACGGAGCCAAACGCAAGTGACAGAGCCCCCAACGTGAGCAAGTCAAAGACCAGTGCGACAACCAAACCAGCGCTCAAAGGGTGTGACGTTACAGGAAAAAGGATAGTGGGGTACACGGTTCCAAACCCAGGTCATGTTAGACAAGGCTTCGAAAGAGAAGAGCAGAGGGAGGTCAAAAGCACAGAGAAGAGTAGGACGCCGTCAGGAAGCGCCCGGTTCTAGCATTTAGAGACGCCATTTTGTAGGGTTGTGTACGGAGCTGAGGGCTACATACACACCCCACGGGATGTGAGGAATTGGGCAACAGGACCCATGAACTCCCTCCCACAATCATAGTGGAAAACCTGAAGGCGATGACCATAGGCAAGTTCAGCTTGGCAAAGCCAGGACTCAAGGGTGGAATACACATCAATCTTTTGCTTGAGGGCAAAGACCTAGCGCATGTAAGGAAAAGTTGTTAGTAAGACAAGGGACGTAACAGCCAACACCCCCCCCCCAGGGCATCACGAGGAAGGGGCCACATGACATCAGCGTGTAGGAGGTCAAGGGGATGGGAGGTGGGGGACACAGACATAGAGAATGGGTACAGATGCATTTTTCCCTGAGCATAGTCAAGACAATCTGCGGAGACATCAAGACTATTAGCACAAAGCACACGGAGCAGCTTGTCAGTGGCAACAGTGTGCATGTGGCACTGGAAGGAGTGCAGCATCTGCGTGTGCATTGGGAAAAGAGAGTGTGCAACGTGAACATGTGCAAACACGGTATGGATAGGAACAAAGGATGATACGTGAAACAAGCCATTGTAGCGGGTGCCCTACAACAAGATGTGGCTAGTGGTGTGATGTGACATGGATGCCATTCCTTGGCTAGAGGAGAATTCCATGCTCTGGTCATCAAGTGCCGTAACAAATAGGAGACAAAATTGAAGAGAGGGAACGTACGGGACATCGGGCAAGAATTGTTCCCCCCTAGGGCCCCCTAGGGTCCTTCTAGGCACGTGGGCCCATAACAATTTATTGGCACTAGTGGGTGTAGATGTACCCTCAAGGATGCCTAGCTATCACTGATGCACGCTACCAATGTTTGGGGCAGCCAATGATCTTTGGTGAAGAGTGTGGAGCACAAGGATCACGAATGTGAGTGGACAGAACACGTTGTATTCAGTGTAACTGAATCAAAACACATTTTTGTTAACTAGCATAGTTATATTACATTAGATTCTTATAGCATGTGATCTAAGCTTTTTAACGCATCCAAGAATGCCCAAATTGGAGCAGTAGAGCCCCTGCTACAGCCGTCGAAGCAACCCTTGGTGGAGCCACCCACATTGCCTTGCATGGTAGGCAATGGGAGGCGCTTCGACGATGACCCGTCCGAGTGCCTTTCCTCGCCCTGAAGTCAAGGAGAGTTTCACCCTGGTCAAGTAGATCCCTCTAGTAACTTCATTCATGGCCCTGGTGCATTTGGAGCTCATTGGAGATGAACGTGGATCACTGGCGGTGGATTTTCCGGCCACCCATGGCAGACACCAGATTCCACCCGCCCAACACCCGAATTTTGGGCTAGGTTAACTTTCTGAATACTCACTCAAATCGAGCGATTCAAAGCTCAATCCTGCATGGAAAAATATAATGAATTCAAATCTAAACTCAGATCAAGTATTCGACCACTCCTCATTAGTCAAACCAGGGATTACGATTAATGGCCATCATAGAAAGGGGCACACCATGTCATCGGTTGTGACAGCTACGACTGCTGCACGATGGATGCGCTTGGATTCGACCACTCCTCATTAGTCAAACCAGGGATTACGCTGTAGGGTGCTCCACCATTTGGTGAGGCTCTTAGCATGAAATCCTAGAGGGAATCAGTGCCCGGGGGAGCGTCCTCAGGGATGTGCTTGGCTGAAAGAAGCCCGAGCTGGGAAGCCTTGAACTCCCCGCAGATTTATGAGAGTTCAGAAATGAGGCTGTTGGCGATGGAGAGGACTATAGGGAGCTACCCAAGTGCTGCCTTGCCCAAGTTGTTCAGCAGGAAAATGTCGCGAGCCCAATAGGCATCGACAGTCTCATTGGCTTGCATGGACAGCATGTTGAACTGGACTGTGAAGACACTTTGTGCAATATGCCCTGAGAGAGTGGTGCGACGCTTAATGAGAGTGTAAGCGCCAATGTGGTTAGCAGGCGTGCGACATGATGTGTCGGCATTGTAGGACCCGATCTCATCAGTGAGGTCATCGGGTCTAGCACAAATGCATGCATGAACAGCGCGGGCACACTCAGCATTGGCTGGAACAAAGAGAGGGAGAGATGAGGGATTTGGTTCATGGTACTATTTCCAAAGTTGTTTGCCTTGTGCCCACACGTTGAAGCAAACTTCCCAGGAAGAGAAATTAAGGTTAGAGGTAAAATGAGATGGCAAAGAGCCAAAGTCGGGCTTGCGATGCGCGGGCAATGCAAGTGCCTTGGCGGCGGTTGCGCCGGCAGTAGCAGCGAGTACGAGAGGATCAGAGGAGAGAGAGCCAGAGGCGAAGGATGCGGAAATGGGCAAGGCGGAGAATGCAGTAGAAATACTGGCATCAGGGGAAGCAGAGGGGGTGGAGCACATTATGGATTGAAGATTCTTGATGACCATGTCAGCTACATGCTCAGCTAAAGTTTCCTGGTCAGCCTGCTCACTATGAAATTTTTCCTTTGCATTGTGCTGGGCACTGAGTGCTGCTTGGAGATCAGTGCGCTCTTGCTATAGTTATTCCTCTAGTGCAGCGCACTGGTCATTGTCAACTGGTATGATGCTAGAGGGGGAACCATGCCAAGGAAAACTTGGCAGAAGTTCCCCTGTCCCAGTGGGCGTGGAAAGGTATAGTGACTGTGGCCCTCAAGGCAGTGCTGCAAGGCAATATACATGGACACACAAACATGGCCACACAGAGGCAACAGAGGAAGAGGGCAAAAGGAAGAGTATAGAAAGCTCACAAGAAGTAGCGATGCAAGGCAAAAAGGGGTGGAAGTGATGCCGTTGCTAAAGCCGTGATAATATCTACGGTGGAGGACATGGAGACAAGGAGGCACGCAACCCGTGTCAAGACAGCACTGGTGAGGGTGGGGATGGCCGCAGCTATAGAGACAAGAAATCGGACGTGATGACTGAATGTCGATGAAGAGGTTGTGGAGGAAGCCAGTGTTGTAGAGGTGTGGATGGAGACCACTGCACTGAAGAGGATAGTGGCTGCTGCCGCTGCTGCTGCTGCTGCTACTACATCTGCTGCAGTGGCAGCTTTTGTGGCAACGTTGACTGCAGCTACTGCAAGGGGCCCCTGGTCGATCGCAGCAGTGGTGTAAGTGGTGTAATCTCTCATTGTAAACACTTCTCTTCATGGATGGTCGTGAGTGCGCAGGGCATGCCGACGCAGGGAGTGGAGGCGACGCACCATGATGGCTCGCGACCCTTCTGCCCTGCATGAGTGGCCGCCTCCACCCTATTGGCATGGCCCCTCTCAATCACTCAGCAGCTGGCTTACTCGCTGGAGTCTTCACATCACTTGGACTTATTAGACCTATGTTTTTCCTTTGTAGTCTTCTAGGTCAAACTTGCAAATTGTGACTGGAGCCTAGATTAGTCCTCGCCAGAGATTCAAACCTGTTTAGTGTTTGTGTGTAGAGGGCAGGGCCTGGGCTAGCCGGCCCTTTTGCAAAGCACGAGGGCCATTCGCCCTTGTTCCTTGCTTGCACGCCGGCGAGCTTCACTCGCTGGCCAGACGGGTGGGTCTCCAATAGTGAGACTTGCCTGATTGAGCTCTTTCTTGTCTCGATCTAGGAATTGGCTGTTTTGCATGGTTTTCTATTGCCGCCTGCACTAACCCAACCCTAGCATAGCCTATACTCAACCAGAAGTTGCCAGGAAATCTACATTGTATTCTTCTTGCTCTTCTCAAGTGTCAATAGCCCTAGCAGTGGCAGTCCTAGCAGGAGCACGTGCAGCGTGTGCAGTAAAGGTGGAGGAGATAGCAGCACTTGAGACAAGGGTAGCTTCAAGGACAAAAAAGGTATGAGAGGGTCCAAAGGAGGCAGCTTAGAACCAGAGGCTTCTGGAGATGCAGCAAAGCGAGGAGCGGAGGTCCTACGAGTGGCTGCTGGTGCTGCTGGTGTCGTCCCACCAGGGACGGCACGCTGACTCCCCCGACACATCCTATGGGCAATGGGGGGGCTTACAAGAGATTAAGGAGGATGCTGGTCTTGTGGTGGTCCCATGGCTGGCATGTTTTGCATCGTCGGTGAGTCGTGAGAAGCGTACTGGCAGTAGGCTGTGTAACCGGCAGCATCCTCACCCGCGTAGTCAGCCGTGGGATTGTAGACCTCTCCAGGATAGTACCCTGGACTGTGGCAGTGGCGGCGCGACCACAGCTCGCGTTCCGTCCTCTCTTTGTAGTATGCAACCTCCTCCTCAATGTGTTAGCACTCTTGTGTAGGTGTCAGTGAAGTTGGAATTGGTTCAGTGCCTGGCGGGGACGCCAGGGTTGCTGAAGTGGCCACGGTTGTGGTGGCTGTTGCTGCTGCTAATTGGAGCTTAGATGCTCTGGCACAGCAGTGCTTTGGTGCCATAGTTCTGTAGTGCCCTGGTGCCGTGATGCGGTGGAGCTAAGAAGCTCCGGTGCTTGTTGCCGTAGTGCAACAGTGCTTTGGTGCCTTGCTGCCTTGGTGCTGCAATGATGCATTACCTTGGTGTCACTGTGCCTTGGTGCCACAATGGCATGGTGCCGTGGTGCTATGGTGCTTGGGTGCCTGGGTGCCTTAGTGCTGCGTTGCTGCAACATCTTGGTGATGTGGTGCCTTTGTGTCACAATGTGGTGGAGCAAAGAAGCTAAAGTGCCTCGGTGCCGTTATGCCGCAGTGCCCCGGTGCCTTGGTGCCTTGGTGCTGTGGTGCTGAGATGCAATAGAGGTTAGATGCTCCTACAGCTTGATGCTGTAGTGCAGTAGTGAACCATGACGTCGGTGCTTTGGTGCTGCGATTCTGCGGATCCTAGATGCTCTGTATGGAGCAAGCAAAGGATGCGGGCCGAGACTTGGCCGCCGTCCACGATGTGGTGTGGAAGAAAAGCCACCCCGTGTGTGGGACTTCGGCTACCATGACGGCATCGCTTCCCTAGATGATTGTGACGGGGTAGAGATAATACCACGACTGCGAGAATGCAGCCGCAGACGTCACTTGATCAAGTCAGATCAGATCCTGGATCAATAGAGAGGAGGGCATGATCCCTCCTACTCTCATGCTAGTAGGTTTTCACTACTTGCCTGCTTAGACCTCTCAGAATGCATGGAAATGAGGTTCACACTGAAGCCATGGATGCGACAAGCTCAAGGAATTATAAAAAGGTTGACAAGATATCTGGGAGTCAACAAATACTAGGGAGTAACGAGAGAGCATGTTTCTACGAACCGGTCGACTGGGCCACCCATGCAAAATGCTTGACGTGGGGCCCAGCCACCATCGCGGGGTAGAAAAAAAACCGGTCAGCAGTGTACCGCCAGTGGTTTTCTCACACTTCCGCATAACCGGAAATTTGGGCCCGTAGGATCAGCAACCCGGTGCATTGTACCAATAACTCTATCTAAGCATGCATATCTAAAGCACAGATAGCCACATCGGCCACGCGCGTATGTGGATGCATGTCTACCTGTGTATGAAACTCCAATGATTGCTGAGCAGATACTAAGCACATCTTGCTGAAACCAAAGAATCTGCTCTCAGGCACAACTGAACATGGTAATGCTTGTGCCAATCTTACACCCGGCTGAGACGCCAGGGATGCATGGTCCACCATATGTGCACCTTGAGCTTCATGTCAGTTTAGTCACCTGCAGTGATAGCGTGTGTGTGTGGACGGAGTCAAGAGATCACTTGCGTATTGTGCAGCCACAACCAAGATGACTCGCATGGGATCTCCGTGCCATGGAGTCCTGTCCCTACCATGGTTCTTCTGCCATCTCCTCCCTTCTCATGTCTCTCACCACGTCTAGCTAGCCACAACTACTGCGGAAGACCCCAGCAAGCACTCGAGACACCGTAGCTGCTCTTTGGCAGCTACTGATTGGTTGACCACCACGTGAAGCTACTCCGGCAACCAACTAGGTCAGGTTATGGGATCTGCATGAGCATGGATGTGGCCGAGTGGTCACAATAGTTTGTGCAAATAGAAAAGGAAGGCGGACATCACAACACTCCCCCGTGACTGTGAGAAAGTGCTAGCAGAGTTCCTAGCCTCGCACCCTACTCTTTTTGCTCTCACTGGAGCATTGCTACACTGTGGGTGCTATTGTACTCGTGCACCCCGTGGAGCCCATCGCCACCACCACCCTGCATTAGCGCAAGAAGTGGCCAGGAGCCCTCTGCTCCAGCAACCACAGTTGACCTTCGCCAGTGGCCCGGTCAGAAGCGGGCAGCAACAACCCTCATCTTGTAACCCACTGGTGCATACATTGCCACACCCGCGGGTCTATTACTGGTGCATAAATTGCCACAAACGTGGGTCAACCCACATGATGAACGATGTAGCAGCAGTCACCATCACTAGCTATACAAGCCGCCACCTTCGGTTGCCATTGTCCTTGCACACAACACCAACTGGAGCTGCAACTGCAGCAGCAGCCTCGGCAGTAGCAGCACCTTCAACCGCTCTTTTGATAACAGCAGCTACAACAGTGGGACCTGCAGCAGCACTTGCATTAGCTGCAGCAGAGGCTGCATTAGCTTCAACAGCAGCTTCAACAATTACAACAACTGTTTCAGCAAAATCCTCGGCAACAAGAGCAGGAGCAATAGCTACTGCAGCCTTGGTACCACTAGCACGTGCATTCGCTCTTTCACTAGCAGCAGCTGTAGAAGTAGAAGTGGCAGCAGCAACCCCATTAGCTGTAGCAGCAAACTCAAAAACTACAGCAACTGCTACAGCAGGAGCTTTGGCAACAAGAGAAGCAGCAGCAATATCTGTACCCTCAGAGGAAATAGCACCTGTAGCCATTCAGTTTTACAGCAGCAACTGCAGCAAAAGAAGCTACAGCAGCAGTCGCATTAGCTGCAGCAGCAGCCTTGGCAACTGTAGCAATCGATGCAATAGCAGCCACAGCAAGAGGAGCAGCAGCGACATCAACTACAGCCTTGGCAGTGGAAACACCCGCAGCTACCGTCTTAACCTGAGAAATTGTTACTGCAGCAGGAGCAACGTCAGTACCCGAGGCTTTATCTCTCCTGCTTCAGCCACGACTATAGGAGGAGCAGTCACAGCAGCAACAACAATAGTTATTGCAGCAGCGTCAACTGCAGCCGTGACAGTTACTACACCCGCACACCTAGTGACAGCACCACTGCGGTGGTGCGCCACCAGTCACGCTTGCGCACCATGAAATTTCCTGTGCGCTACCACTTGGCACATTCTATGAGGGAATGATGGCACACCACAAAATGCGTTATCGCTGAGGCACGAGCAGTGACCCCGTATCCAAGTCAGCCTTGGCACCGTCAGCATAGTCGACTCGTAAAGCTCCTGTAACTATCTCTCTCCCTATCTCTCCTGTGGGGAGTCAGCAGGCGCATGCCACCCCCTATTTGGAGATCACTGTAGCTGAGCTGTAGGCAGCGCTTATGTAGGATACCAGTGATCTCTCTAACGACCTGAAACGTGTGGCCTCAGCCATCATACACGTTGCTACAGCCATTGAAACTACTTTTGCTACAACATCTAGAGCATCGTGCACCCTTGCTCTTACCTCAGCCGAGCATGCAATTGAGACCTACAATGAGGCTGCTGTTGTTTCTGGACCCATTAATCTAGCTGTTGTAAACATTGGTACACATGTCTTGGCAGCAGCATCCGCTACATCTCTGCAATAGCTTCTACATCTTCTACCACAGCAACAGCTACATCCTCCATCCACACTTCGACAGTAGTAGCGGTCACTGCTAAAGCATGAGCTGCACCTATAGCCTCTAGCCTCGTCTGTGCCACCATCTCAGTTGCAGCCATCTTCAGCACCTTTGTTGCAGCTCTTATAACGGGCACACTTGACCTAGTGGTTCTAGCAGTCTCTGCTGTCTCCATCCTCTTAGTTGCCTCTGCTGTTGTAGCTCCTTTGCTCCTTGCATATTTGCATAGCTCATCACCCTCTGCAGCTTTGTGACATGTTGTTTTACATGCCACCTCTGCCTATCTGTTCTTTGTGCTCTTCCTACGGTGGCTTGTCTTTTCTGACTCAAGGTGGGCTATCGTGGAACATCCATACCACGTGCTGGTAGCACCCCCAGTTTTCCCATCCTCACTGGGGCAGGGGAAACTCTGCCAAAATCTGTCTGGTAGAGCCCTCTTGCCATCACCATGCCAAGTGATTACAATTCAGTCATAGCGACACTACAGCGCCACCTAAACCTCGCTTGCAAGGATTAGCAGGAAGCTGAGGACCACCTGAAGTTGGCAGAATACAATCATGCCACCTCAACTGATAAGATCGCCTCTATGGTGCCCAAATGCCTCCCCACTGCCTCTGCTGTCTAGCCTACTGGTGTTGATGCTGGCACCAATGCCGGCATATATTCTAGCACCTCTGCCACTGCCCCTGCTAGCAAATCCACCACCACTGTCACTCTCGCTGCACCGCGTTAGCACGATTTCTTCTCTCAGCCACGAGCCCTCACCTTCTCCTCCTGGGAGGCGCACTTCAGCACATGGGCTCAAAGAGAGCAATCATGGGAGTATTACTCCCCAGATTTCCCTCCCTTTACGCCTAAGGTTGCTGAGTCCGCTCGTGACATCCGTGCTCTGATTTCTGTTGCATCGAAGCTACTGATTGATGATGTCAGCACGTTCAATGCCAATCCTACTGTCCAGTGCCTAGCCAACCTTATTGGTTCCTATGCCATGCTTCACTGCCGCACCACTATCACTAGTCAGGCTGCTCAAAGGGCACTCACAGTCCAGTTCAAAATGCTCATTGTGCATGCTGACAAGATTGCTGATGCTTACTGTGCTCGCGGTCTCAAACTCCTTCGTGTGCTTGGCAACGTAACGCCTGGCTAGCTTTCTGTTGTATTCACCATGGTCAATGAACTTGTCCCAGAGCTGTCCCACCTCCTTTGCGACATCAGAGCAGATGAGCTGCAGCGGCTTGCCTCTCAGCCTATCCCACTCAAGTCCTACCCTGGTATTGGAGCCCTCTAGGATCTCACCGCCGAGCGCCTTGCTGCCTGGTGGACCAGCCTCCAGAACAAGCTCAGCTGTCACGGGGGTTACGGCCCTCACTACCTCCACCTCATCTGGCTCCTCCTCTTCCACATCTTGCTCCTCTCTCTTTTCACCCTCCACCTCCACTGCCAGCCCCCTTGCTCCCCAGGGTTGTGGGAAGGGCAAGGGGAAGGGCAAGAGTAAAGACGAGGGTTCCGCCTCTTCTTCTCCTGTCCATGGTGTTGTAGTGTGCTGGAACTGTGGTTCTCTCCTCGCACGTGTCTTGTCCCTCATGATGACCCTCGCCTCCCCGTGCTCATTGATCCAGTACTTCCGGCGCCTTCCAAGGAGCCTCTGCCTCCAGCTCTAGTGCTCTCTCCCAGTCACCTGTTCCTTCCCCCGCCCATGCCCACAATACTGCTGGGGTTCCCTCTCCTCTGCTTCTTGTCCCATATCCGCAGGGCTGGCCCCCTCTATACGAGATGACTGCCTATGCTGAACCTCCTTCCACTGCCTTTACTGCACCGCCGTGGTTCCCTGCTTCCTTGGGCGCCTCTACCCCGGCCCTACCAGCATCAGTTGATGGTAACCGTGAGGGCCAGCTGGAGCAGTTCCTAATTCAGTACCTTCAACTTTGTGATCAGGGATGTGAGAGTGTTGCAATGCGGGCTAGAGGTCTTTCTTATCAGACTTATTGTTTCTTTCATAGGGACCCCCCCTGGTCATGTCTTGGGGTTGTTGTGTGGCTATGTCCCATAGATCAAGTAGTGGTAGTCTGTTCTTCTCCATTGTTGTGTCTCTGTTTGTCCCTGTCTGCTTCTCCTGTGCCCTGTGTTGATTCTACTGCCACTTTTGGTATTCTACCCTCTGTACGCATATTGGGTGGCTTCTGGGTCCTTGACTCCAAGGCTATCCACCACATGATGTCCATGCATTCTCTTTTTGTCTCCCTAAATCTTGTCGGGTCTATTTGCTTTGTTTTCACTGGGTCTGGTCAGTTGCTCCTTGTCGAGGGTGTTGGTGTCGTCTGCTGTGTCAGTCCTAGTGGCGCTCTGGTCCTGCTTGACGCATTGTATGTGCCTTCTTTAGAGCTCAGCCTGCTGTCGGTGCCATCTCTAGATGATCAAGGTATGGGATTCTCTGCAAGTCGTGGTGCTGGCTCTGTTTGTCTTCGTCCATCTGAAGTTTGACAAGTCCTATCGTGTGGCCCTGCGTGCCTCCTCCTCTCGCGCCGTCGGTGCTGCCCTTGCTCACATTGCCCCTTATCTTTTGCCTGACATTTTTTACCTCTTGCTTCACCGCCTAAGTCATGTGCACGCTGACGCCATTCAGAGCATGCTTTGCCTCCAACCTGCTGTTGGCCTGTCGCCCTCCACCTTCCCTTCTGATTTCCGCACTGACTATCTTGATTGTGTGCAAGGGAAAATGCATCAATCTCCTTTTTCTTCCTCTGGGACTCAGTCTGCTTGTTTTCTTGATCATGTGCATAATAACGTCATGGGTCCCTTGCCCCATGACCTCCTTGGCAATCTTGGACGCTATGTCTTGTGCCTCATTGATGACTTCTCCCTGTTTTTCTGGGTTTTCACCCTTCGCCAGAAGAGCGACGGCTGTCCCATCATCGTATACTAGCTTGTTCAGGCTGAGCCTGCCTGTCAACGCCCCTGCGTGTCTTTTGTAGTGATCGTGGCAGTGATTTCCTTGGACCTACGGCCAGCCTCCTTGAGTCCTGCGAGGTGTGTTTGGAAACTTTTGCTCCATACACACCCCAGAAAAATGGTTTCCTTGAGCGCTAGAATCGCACGCTAGCTAATGGCGTTTGCACCCTACTATCTGAGTCCGGCCTACCGCCTCTCTTTGCCTTTGAGACCATGAGTTAAATGACTTGGTTCTGGACTCTCCTTCCATATAGCCGTGCACTGTCACGCCCTTTGAGTGTTGGCATGGAATTCGGGCTGATCTTCACCTTGCTGGAGTCTGGGGTAGAATGACGTCCATCTGGCTCCCAGAGGACCTATGCAATAGGAAAATCTCCCCTCATGACCGCCTGTGCTCCTTTCTTGGGATGTCTGCCAAGTCAACGGGTTGGTGCTTCTGGGACCATGTTTTCTAGCGTGTCATTAAGTGTCGTGATTCTCTCTTCTTTGAGTCTGTGTTCCTTTGTGACCTTAGTCATCTTTCATCTCTTGCCTCTCTTCTGCCTCTCACTCAGCTGGGGGGGAGTCGGTCCTGCTGCCCTAGCGGTTCTTGTTACTACTTCTCCGCAAATCACACGCTCTATGAACCATAGAGGGTGAGAACCCAGAGTTTGGCGGCTATGAAAGGCCCTCTATGGCCTAAGAAGTTGCTCCACTGCTGGAACCAAGAGATCACATACACTCTCAAGAAAGGAGGCTACCGACGGAGTACGGTGGACCTGTCGCGCTTCATCACTCCACTGTCTGTTTTGTTTGTCGCTGTCCTCATCTATGTTGACGACTTGTTGAAAGCGTAACCTAGCCCTGAGGCTGTAAAGTTGGTGAAAACTCTTCTCCATTCCACGTAAGATGAAAGACCTCGGACCTGCTCGTGTCTTTCTTGGCATGGAGCTTGAGCGCATACGCTCCTGTTGCACTCTCCACGTCCACCAAGCTGCATGACTTCGCACCATGGGGGAGAATGTTTCGTCCTTACTTGAACCCGTCCCCATGGTTTTGAAACCTATGACCCCAGCCGGACGGAGATGTTTCAAGACACTTGATGAGTCCAAGATTGGGACGGCAGTCAATGTGACAGTCTAGCTTTGCGTCATGGGGTTTCTCATATACATGGCGACAACGACTGGGAAAGATATTTCCTTTGCCGTGAACTTTCTTGCACAGTTTTCACAGTATCCTGGGGCGTGCCCCAGGATACTGTGAAAACTGTGCAAGGACACACGGAGGCTGCATTGCGTGTTTTCAGATATACCCTCTTCACTGCCCAGACTGGTCTTTGTTATCTGGCACACTTGTCGGTAGTGGTTGATGGCTACACTGACAACGACTGGGTCCACAATGAAGAATGGTAAGCAGAGCTGTGTGGCACATAGCTCCAGTGAGGTAGAGTATGTTGCTCTTGGCACAGGCGCATGTGAGATTTTGGCTGTGTCTCTTGTTGCAGCAGATGTGCATCCCCATCTGTTGCATTACGTTGTGTTGTGACAATCAGAGAACCAAGGCCATTGCTAAAAATGATGGCATGTATCACACGAGCATGAGCATCATTTTGTGCTTGAGCGCGTGGCTTCAGGTGATGTCCAGATTGTTTGGGTCGACACTTGACAGAAGAGAGCTGACTTCCTTACAAATGTACTTAGCAGTAACGTCTTCAAGGAAGCTGTTTATGCAGTTGGTCTGTTGTGTGCCTATGATGCTCCTGGATGAGCAGTTAAATTCGTGCTTATGTATAGTCATGTGTCACATATTGTGACACTTGTGTGTGCTGGTGAGCGTGTGCTTGTGTACGTCGGCTTTGAGTCATGGGGGAGTGTTAGTTTATGTGTCACAGATACGTCTTGACCTCTGGCCTGGTTGGACACTCACCACGTCGATGCAGGTGATTAGGGATTTGCACTGCCACCGGTTCCACGGGAGATGCTACAGTGCTGTAGATAGGCACATGGGTGTGTGCGAGGAGGCAACCCCGGCTCACGTTGGAGAAACAATCTTTCAATAATTCTTTTAAAGGCCTGAATTACCTTGAACACTAGGTATCCTAGTGAAGCTTTCTGGGTGTAGATAGCCGGGTTGCCTGGTTCTTAGACTTTATGCGGCCGGGTGTTTATCCGGCAGCTCGCTTGCAGGTGTGACCTGAAAATGGCCTGAGATGGTTCGGGTCCTTGCAAGACGAGGCTCGCAAACAAGGGTGAGCTCACTGCTTGCCCGCCCAACACCTTCTCAGGAACAGCCAACACGACACTTCCTTGTTATTCACTTTCTTGCGCGGTGACCTTGACTCGCATGGGATCTCCCCGCCATGGCCTTCTGTCCTTACCAAGGTTCTTCCACCATCTCTTCCCTTTTCATTTCTCTCACCACGTCTAGCTAGGCATAACAATTGTTGAAGGCCCCAGAAAGTACCCGAGATGCTGTGCCTACTCTCTCACAGCTACTGATGGATCAACCACCACTTGACGCTGCTTCGGCACAAGCAAGGTCCGCTTATGGGATTTGCACAAGCATGGATGTGGCCGGGTGGTCACAAGAATCTGTAAAAATAGAAGAGGACGGCTCACATCACAACACCCTCCCGTGACCTTATGAAAGTGCTAGCAAGCTTCCTAGCCTTGCTGCCGCTATCGTGGCAATGTTGTCCAGTCGGCTAATGCACTAGCAATCAAGCAGGTGCAGGGAACAACAGGAGTTGGGCTATGGAGGCATGGGAGTTTTCCGAAGCCTCAATAGCTTAGAATGCAGAGACAAATGGCAATGGACAAGCACAGATCATATAAACCTGCTGCAGCACACAGTGGGTGACACTCGATAGTGCCAGTTTGTCCTAAAACCGACCCAAAACCATTGATTTGGCAAGAACGCTACAGACACATATAGAAACGCAACACCGTATGAACATAGAGATGCAAAATATCAAGCCGTACAATACGACTGGTCACATGCACATGACCGGTATCTACCGGTGGAGTCACAATGCAAAACATGCAAATTAGGCCCAAAAGCGAGTGCACCGAGGAAATTGTAGAGAATGTAGAAAAACTGCACAATGACCAAGGATCCATTTTGGATGCCGTAGCAACTGTCTCAGAATAACCGATGTACATGGTCACAACCTAATGGTGCTCCCATGCCAGCTGGGCCCCCATAAGGGATCAACACAAGCATGAACATGGCCGGGTGGTCATAGAAAGGTATACAAATAGACGGGGATGGCACACATTACAACACTACACAATGATCCGATTGCATGGATGTCTAGACAAGTACAGAACTGACACAAGTACGCAACGAGATGGTCAACATTCAAAACACACTGATCCTACTCTCAGCCACCGTCAGGCAAGGGGCAAATCCTGACACAATGAATAGCCACCATGAACCTTGCACGTGCCAGTGCCTTGGTCTTGAAGTTGGCCCGCTACATGTCGGTGCTGGCCCAGACGATGGAGATCACCTGTCACTCCAGAAGATCATGCACAAATTGATGCTCTGTAGCAATGTGCTTTCTGCGTATATGGGAAACACCAGATATTGTGTGATGGCAAGAGCCCTCTTGGTGTCACAGTGTAGAATGATGGAATGCACGGACTCATGCAAACAAAAATACAAACATTGCAGCCACACTTCCTCAGGAGCCCTAGCCCCGCATGCCACAAACAACGCCTCTGATGAGCTACCTTCAATATAACCTTGCTTGCCACTACTCCAAGACACAACAGTGCCACCCAGTACAAACACGTAGCCTGTCCGGCTGCATCCGTTACGGCTCTAGGCCTAGTCAATGTAGCCGACGACTACCACCAAACACTGTCGTCAAAAGCACAGCCCAAGGTACAGTGTAAAGACCACATACAACACCACTCTAAGAGCCACGTGAAGAGCTCTTGTCCAAGGACACCGCAAGAACCATGGAAGGAGGTTGACGTCAAAGGTGATGTCGGGTCAAGTGCATAAAAAACATGACTCCGACAAGGTCCTCTCCTATACAATCACCCCTCAGATAATCCAAGCTCTTCATACAAGTTTAGATTCTGCGTTGAACCTCCTCGATAACAGCTGGTCTGTCATGACCGTTTGTCTAGATTCAAGCTGTCCTAATAAGAGCGACCTCGTCGTCATGCACATGACTAGCGGAAAGAAGCCGTTCATGCCTGTGTTTGTTATGCTCTGATATGGATACGGAGGATGTTCATTCCCTCCTAAAATTAACCCATAATATGTAGGCAAATCAGCAAGGTGCGGTCCTGACTGTGATTTCATCTGTCTCTAGTGGTTCACGTCTTTTGGTTTGGACGAATCTGAGAATGAGCGTGAGATTTCTGGTCTCCTCATGCTATGTCAGCAGGAGTTTAGAGACAGTCAGTTTGCAAAGGGAATAACGTCATTTGTGTTAGTTCTTGTACATAAACATCATTTGGACATTTACAGGACTAGCCATGAACTCTCCAACGCACCAAAGTGTGTGCCATTTGGGCAAGCGTAGCCCAATTTACGCTTGCCAAAGCGCAGGTCTCACCCACCACAGAAACGCCTAACGCCTCCATGATACACACACGCCGTGGCACCTTCCTTTATGTGCGAAGCACCCTTCCCGAGGCGCAGATCCCATTGCATGTGATGGATGGGTCCCCTGCACTGTTTCGATTCACCTCCTCCACTTTGGGGTTGAGTTTGATGATGCGGTGTAACAGGGTTTGATCAAGGCATGGAATTCTCTGCACGTCTTTTGTTTTGGGTGAATCTGAGACTGAGTGTGAGCTTTCTGGTCGCCTCACGCTATGAGAGAAGGAATTTAGAGACAGTCAGGTTGCAAAGGGAATAACAGCATTTTGCATTAGATTTTGTACATAAACATCATTTGAACATTTACAAGACTATTACTGAGCTCTCCAATGCACCAAAGTGTGTGCAACTCGGCCAAGCGTAGCCCAAGTTATGCTTGCGGAATCTGAGGTCTTACCCACCACAGAAACGCCTAACGCCTCCATGATGCGCACACGCCGTGGCGCCTTCCTTCACGTGCGAAGTGCCCTTCCCGAGGCACAGACCCCATTGCACGTGATGGATGGTCCCCTTGCACTGTTTCAATGCACCTCCGCCACTTTTGGGTTAAGTTTGGTGATGGGGTGCGACAGAGTTTGAAACCTGTCTGCGGACTTGCAATCGGAATTTTGACAAAATCCCTGAGTACTGGATCCGGTGAACATGATTCACCGGACGCCTTGACAGTCTTCCAGGACAAAATCCCCAGATGGACATCTGTTACTCGGTCCGGTCGATTTTTTACCAAAAGTCGAGTCGTGGCCAGCTCCTAGAGCTGCCGTGCACACCCCAACTGTTGAAGCTCATATAACTTGTTCGATTCCAGTGAAAAAACTTCCACCAGATTCAGCGACTTGTCAATGTTTATGGAAAATCCTCCATTTTAGTATCTGAGGAATCCTCGAGCCACTAGATCCAACTGCAAGGATTTTCCTCTCTCTGGAGGCTCGTCAGCGCCTCCCGGTGCTGCATTTGGGCATGTGGAGGGGAAAAATTTCAACTGATTCTCCCTTCCATCATGTTCACCTTCAGATCCGTGGCATCGCCGCTGTGTCTTTGCTCTGCTCTCTCCTCGCTCACTCCTTCGCCATTCAACCTCATCTCTGGCATTCATGTCCCTTCGCTTAATCACTCTTGCTCCTTCACCTAGCTCCTCTTATCACCACTAAGCTGCCCGTGTTGCCTCCAACATTCTTTCATCGTGCTCCTCTCTGCTCTCCCACTCTACCTTGGCTTCTACAATGCCCTCATCGTCACTTCTACCTGATTCTTCCTTGACCAGCTCAGCATCCCCCATTCTTCTGACATGGAATCAGAGCTTTAGGCAACATCGCCTGGTGTTACCTGAACAAGTGATCACTTCACCATCCTCATAGCCGCTCTCTGACATCAGCGCTACCTCCGCCATCGTCTACCACTGCCTTCACCACCTAGGTCATCTCCACTTTATCCCCAGCTGATGCCAGCGGCTACGTCTCGTTTTGCTCCTCAAGCCTTGGCGGTACTCATTGCCATGAATGAGCGCTGCATCTAATCAAATGCCCGTGGCAACGTCTGACTCAATCCTACCATCGACAGCTGTCAGCAGCCCTTTAGCCACGCTCTGCCACCATCTTTGTCAAAGGTTCCTGCTGCTTCCTCCTCTTGCTCCTATCAGCCCACATTGTCTCTTGCTAGCCTTTCTTCTCTGTAGTTTTTGTATTGCTGCTTCTCTATTGCTTATTGACGATCCTTGTGACTGAGTGGCACAGTCACCCCCATGTTACCGCCTCCACCACTTGCACCCCCTTCTACATTTGGTCCTCCTCCAGCCGCCGCATCCTTCTTGTTCTCCTCCATCTCCTCAATCAGTATCATCATCATCCTCTGCTTTCCCTTCCTCCTCCACTCCACGTCATCCCTCCAAGCTACCCTCTGGCACCGCGCAGCAATAGCACGACGTCACTCATTGTCTGGACATCAAACATTACTAGTCCCCCTGCTTGTCAGTCTCGAGCCAACTGGTGGAACAAGCCAAATTTGAGGTGACCTGCACCCACGCTGTCCACTCAAAAGCGCATGTGGCCCGCCCCTGCGCCCAGATTTGATCATCGGCCATCCTCCTCTGCCGTGCTCAGCCTTATCAGTATCTGTTGCCAGCACAAGGATCTGCACGAGCTCGCTGTCAATTTTGCAGCGGCCTACAACCATGCCAAAAGAAGATTTTCTCACGGCATGTTGGCTCTTGCCTTCTACTTGGCAGAACTTCCACTTACCTATCCATCAGCAAACATGGTTTGCCCCTGCACCCAAAATCATCATTCTTGCTCTCTGCCACTCTCATCATTCACCACTTGGCACAAGGATCCACCTAGTCAAACTTCCAGTTTCGTACTGACCTGCGCCCACGCCGTCCCTCCAATAGCACACATTGTTTCACCTCTGTGCCCAACCCATCAATCAGCCATTTTGTAGTCATCCGCTATCATCACCCTCTACTCGACACTCGGATCCGCCCAGTTGAACTACCCATCTTGTGGCGACCTGTGCCGTCTAAATTCAAACATATATGCCATTTCACCCTTTCCTTGTTTCTCCAATAATCACTCATCTCCTCTTAAAGGAGAAATGAGGTTAGTCAAGGAGTAAAACTCAGGACACCGAACACCACTTGTCTTCCTGCTCCATCTCCAAGCCAACGGGGGCACAAGCCGTCACTCCGTTGAACTAGCTCCAAGACATCCTCTCTTCATTCCTCCTCTCTCTCAATGGTAAAAGAAGAACAGCCGTGGCAGGACCTCCTCTGTGATTGGTGTTGTGGCAGCACCCTCCATCATACTCCTCGTCTCACTTATCTCACTAATAGCACCAAAATCATCAGTAGGACATTTCAAGCCTGCTGATACCACCTGGTGAATAGTCATGAGCAACCGCCAAACACCATCACAACCAACAACATGGCGGCACGATCCCTCAACTGGGAACTTATGCTCCATAGGCACTCAGTGGTTCAAGCCTTGTCGGATTCAGGAGGGTTTTCAGAAACATGACTCTGCCAAGGTTCTCTCCTATGTTAACACCCCTTGGATGATCTGAGAACTTGATACAAGTTCAGATTCCGCGTTGAACCTCCTTGAAAACAGTTGGTCGGTCATGACCGTTTGTCTAGCATCAAGCCGTCCTAATAAGAGCAACCACGTCGCCACGCATATGGCTCACAGAAAGAAGCCTCTGATGCCTGTGTTATGCTTTGTTGTATAAATGGAGGATGTTCATTCCCTCTTAAACTAAACCCAGAACAGTCCTTTCATCCTATTTGCCTTTGGTTCTGTGGCATCACCGACGTGTCTTCGCTCTGCTCACTCCTTGCTCACTCCTTCGTTGCCATCCAACCTCATCTCCGGCCTTCACATCCCTTTGTTTTGTAACTCTCTCTTCTTCGCTCAGCCCCTCTAATCACCACCAAACTGCACGTGTCACTGTTGTCATGGTGTGCCCCTTTCCATGAGTGCCGTTGATTGTACTCCCTGGTTCGACCACTTAAGAGTGGTCGAACACCTGATCTGACTTTAGATTTGGGTTCCTTGGATTTTTCCATGCACAATTGAGCTTTTACTCACTCAATTGGAGTGATTATTCAGAAAGTTAGTGTAGCCCGAAGTTCGGGTGCTGGGCGGGTGGAATCTGGTACCCGCCATGTGTGGCGGGATAATCCACCGCCAGTGATCCCAGTTCGTCTCCAACAAGCCCCAAATACACCAGGGCCATGAAGGAAGCAACCAGAGGATTCTCCTTGACCAGGGTGAAACTCTCCTTGATTTCAGAACGAGGAAAGGTGCTCCGACGGGTCATCCTCGAAGCGCCTCCCGTTGCCCAGAGTGCAAGGCAAGGTGAGCGGCTCCACCAAGGGTTACTTCGATGGCCGTAGCAGAGGGTCTACTGCTCCGATGTGGGCGTGCTTGGATGCATTGGAAAGCTTAGATCCCAGGGTATAATGATCTTATGTAATTCCACTATTCCAATGAAAAAAAACGTGTGTCAATTCAGTTCTACTGAATGCGACATGCTCTACCCACTCACATCCGTGATCCTTGTGCTCCACACTCTTCACCATTGGTTTCCATTGGCTGCCTCAAACATTGGTAGCGTGAACCAGTGAGAGTTAGGTATCCTTGAGGGTGTCTGCACACCCACTTACGCCAACAGTCGCCTCCAAAATTCTCTTGCCATGCTTCTGTCTACTCTCCCACTCTACTTTGGCCTACAACATCCTTATTGTCATTGCTGTCCAATTTTTTTGTCTCATTCTATACCCCTCTGGTCCAGTGAAGATTCTCCTGTACTTGCCTGTACTACATTGCTTTTGCCTGCTTCTGCCTTCAACAGCTCATTGTCCTCCATTATTCTGACAACGTGGTCATGACCAAGTACATGAGAGAGCAAATGAGGCGTTGGTGCACAGTCATGTCCACCATCTCTTCCAAATGTGCTGGAATATTCACCTCCGGGGCATCCTGCCTGTTATGTGTAATGTGGATAGAGGATGTGGCAGCTGCACCAAGGACACCAAAAAATGCTACCCCACAATGCGTGCATAATGTGCCCGGTGCAGCAAGAGAGTCCATCGCAGATGGTCACGTACGATCTCCTTCCTGAGAATAATCAGTGGAGGACCAAGTTCCTTTGTCTTGCAAGTAGCTTGACGGACTGCCTTGGCCTCCTTCACAACCTCCATTGAAGGAGACACAATTAGGAGGTCATCCACACATAAAACAATGGCTTAGAAGCTCTCATCTCTCAGTCTAAGAAAAAGAGATGGGTCGGCTTCACTCTACACATAACTGGCACGCGTAAGTGTCAATTATCTCTTTATTATAGCACTAAGGTGAGTGCTTTAGGTCGTACAAGGCCTTGTGCAAGCTCCTTGGAACCAAACTCGAAGCCAGTGGTTGGACCATGTAGATCTCCTCCTCTAAGGGTTCCATGGAGGAACGCATTGTTCACATCCATCTAGTACATACAATAGGCATAGTGAGCAACAAGCCTGAACATAAGTTGAGCGACGGTCATGAGATCACCAGGTACAAATGTGTTAGGGAAATCCAACCTGTCATGAGATCACCAGGTACAAATGTGTTAGGGAAATCCACACCTTCAACCTGTGAGAACTCCTTGGGAGTCAAGTGGACCTTGCAAGAATCTAGTGTGAAGTTAGGCTTCATCTTCTTGTGAAAGACCCACTTGGAATGTACAGGCTTCATAGACACCGTACTCACGGATGGGTCTTAGATCATCCTCACAAAAAGCATGCCACAACTCCGTGTCTTGAGCCGATAGTGCCTCCTTTGACATGTATGGATGTCTTGGGGGAGAGCCTCAGGTGGCGAAGACACACACCTCCGTACACAGCCGGACCACCACAAGGCCAGCTCCACCATCACAAGCAACCAAGGACTCATGGCAGGCCAACTCGTGACCAATAGGGTACGCAAGGCGCACCTTGGTGTATTCTTCCGGGACACTCAGGGCAAGGGCCTTAGTGCAAGGCTCGCCACTCTAAACAATGCCACTGTGGCGTCTGGGCACCAAGACGGCTGTCTGCTGAGCCATGGAGGCTAGTGGTCGAAGACGACCACCGGGCTCACAAAACTAGCCTAAAACCAAGGTACTTACCTCTGGCTGCAAAGCAGGTGGCTGAGCCATAGCCACAGGGGCTATAGGCTCGTAGGGAAGAGAAAAGGGTACAGGAGGATCATGGACCAGTGCTAGCTCATCCGTAGGGGAGGCAGATGCAAGCACATGACCAGGTGTGACCAGGGATGAGGCCACTGGCACAAGATCAGGTGTGCACAAGGAAGGTGATCCTAGCACACGAGAAAGTCTGCCAGGGCGAATCGTCAATGGCACGGGAGCAGGTGTGCAAAGGGGGACGGACACATGCACAGGGTAGGTGTGCGAGGGGAAAATGACACTAGTATGAGAGCAAGTGTGCTAGGGGGACCGACACTTGGAGAGGGGCACGTGTTCCAGAGGGAATCAACAAGGCCACTGGACCCACAACCAAGATGCTCTGTTTTTCATTGGTCGGAGACCAGATTATAAGTGAGGAAGCTCAAAAAAACCCATTTGTAGAACTAGACCCCCCCATCTGTCGCGAAGCCTTGCACGTTGGGACATGGTGAGGGACCAGCAATAGAATGCTAGACAGGTCGTGATATGTGATAGCCTCAAAGAAGAGAGTGTCTCGGGACTTGACAATGCACGGATGAGCAAGGTCCTAAAAGCGCCAGGCCTTGACAGTGGGGAAACGCCGAGGAGGCACACATGCAACCCTGAGGTGAGACCTTGAACCCTTGCTAGTCCATGTCAGTGTTGACATGGCCACCTCAAACCCCGGCACATTGATGTCCACCTCGGCACGTCGATGTGATCCCCCCCACATCGGCCACCCGGAACCACGGGCTTCCCTGGGGTGGGACTATGCAGTTTTCTGGTTTTTCCTGGGCGCCGTATGCAATCTGAGTCCCCTATTTTATGCTGATGCAGTCGCGGGTCATCTCCGTCGTCGCTTGATTTTCCGTAACTTTGCGTGGTCAGCCGCGCTGAATCATGCTGGCAGCATGAGTCAGCACAGCTGACCACGCGCGGCTGAGCAATTGTTTTCCAGGGCTCCTCCAGCTGGCGGTTCAGATTCAGAGACTGCCCAAAAACACGTTTATTTCTGTTATAAGTGTGATGTTTGGTGCCCTGAGTTGGAAAATCAAAGAGTGCATCGCTCAGTTTCGATTGTCAGACCTCCGGGGTCTCAGTTTGTTCTTCAATTTTATGATATTGAGTCTTGAAGTTCAGAATTCAGATTTCAAAGTTCTATGTCAGAATGTCAAAATTGAGCAGTGGTTGTTGTGCAGCTACAATGGTGGACAAGGCAGCAGCCACAACAGCGGCTCCCGCATCATTGTTGTTGCTGCAGCCGCTGCTACTCCTGGCACACTCCTATAGCCATTGCTGCTGTTGTAGTGCTTCTGTAGTGCTCTTGCTACTATTGTTGCTGCTACCAATGCAGCAACTACAATGGTACTGCAACAATGGTACCGTTGCACTACTGTTGTTGCTCCCGGGTGCTTGTGCCGCTGTTGCTGCCATTGCTCGCTCCCACTGCCAATCCCCGCAGCCACTGCTTGCAATCGTTGTCACCAGCTAATGCTACAAGCTGCATCCTTTTTTGTGTGTATCCCTTGGTCATAATTGAATAAGATGTTGCTGCTACCCGATTCTGTCGCTACCACTATGGCTGCTTCAGCTCGTCATTGCAACTATTGCTACTACTGTGATGGTGGCGGTAACTCACGCCACCAGTATTGGTATTACGGCCCACGCTAGCGGTCGCATGGTGATGCTGCTGCTGCTGACGTCAGGATGACTTCTTTGCTGTTTACGTCTACTATGACGGGTCCTAGGATATGAATATTGCAGTGAATCCCACTACTGCCGCTGGTGTTGCGTCCCTATGGAATTGCTCAGCAAGAAGGTTCTTCCTGATTTAATACCAAGAGAAATCACTAGGAAGATTCCTAGCTTTGTTGCCATTGACATGGCGATACTATCCAGTCAGCTAGCGTATTAGCAAGCAAGTAGGTGGAAGGAATGGCAAGATTTGGGCTAGGGGGACGCACAAAGTCTCATTAGATTCAATAGGTTCAAATGAATAGAGGAATGACAACTAACAAGCACATAGCATGAGTTCCTGCCACAGCGCATGGTGGGTGACACACGTGACAATTCTAGTTTCACTTGAAACAGGTCCAAAACTACTCTTTTTTCCATAACTCTGTGCAATGACATTTGAAAGCAACACCATTTCAGCCTAGAGATGTTGAATCTTAGGCCAGATGCCATGACTGGCCACACGCACAGGTCTGGCATTTATCGGTGGACACATGATGCAAAACATGCAGTTCGGGCTCAAAAGCCATCCCACCGAAAAAACTCTAGAGGCTACAGAAAAACTTCATAGGGCTCCAAGAATCACCCAGGACGTCATAGCAGCGATCTCGCAACTACTGGTACCAGCTGGGTCCACATAAGGGATCTGCACGAGCATGGACACAGCCTAGTGGTCATCATGATTCGTACAAACAGACGGGGATGGCACACGTCACAGCAAACCTGATGGTACACATGTCCATACACTTGCAAAACTAAGAGAAGTATACAACAAGATGCTCAACAATCAATACACACACACCCCACTCTCAGCCACCCTTAGACGAGGGGCGCAGTGTGACAGAAGAAGTGCCCACCATGAAATTTCATGCACTAGTGCCTTCTTCAATAAGTCAGCCTGCATCATCATGCTCGCACCCACACAGATGATGGAGATCAGCTGCCGCTCCACCAGATTATGCATAAAATGATGCTCAACAGCTATGTACTTCATGTGTGCATTAAATACACCTATGTTCTCTATGATGGCAAGGGTACTCTGGTTTTCACAACGGATAATGGTGCGAGGCAAAGTGGTGCGAGGCACAGACTGAAGCAACTCACAAAACAGACTATGTAGCAGCATTGCGTCAGCAGCCCAAGCCACCAGGTGAACATATTCTGCCTCTGACAAGTTACATGTAATCCAACCCTGCTTGACGCTGCGCCATGAACTAGTGGTGCCACCCTGTAGGAACACATAGATTTTCAGGCAGCGTCCATCAAGGTTCTAGGTCCAGTCACTTTCTTTGTAGTCGTCGACTATCACAAAAGGATTTTATTGACGACAGAGTCTAAGGTATGATATGGCAACCACGTATGGCGCCACTCACATAGCCACGTCAAGACACCCTAAGAACTGTGCAAGAAGGTTGATGACAAAGATGATGTCGGGTCATGTGATCATGGCCAAGTACATCAGAGCACCGATGAGGTGAAAGCACAAGTCACGTATACCATCTCCCCTACATGTGTTCGATCATGCACCTTCAGGACACCTTGCACTTCATGTGTGATGAGGGTGGAGGCTGTGGGAACTGCAGCAAGCAGGTCATCAAACCGCTCCCCCATAATGCGGGCATAATGTGTCTGAACTAATAAGAGTTTCAGCTATTTACGATCACGCACGATCTCCATCTCAAGGTAAGAGCAACCGGAACAAGGTCCTAAATCCAATAGGCAACCTGAAGGATGCATTGGCCTCCTTCAAGACCTCCATTGAGAAAGACATGATTAGGATGTTGTCTGTATAGACCAAGATGGCGGTGAAGCTCTCAGCTATTCATCCGACAAAGAGGGATGGATTAGCTTCAATTCTATATGTAACAGACACGTGTTAGTATGTCGGTGATCTCCCGGTCCGAGCATTGGAGTGACTACTTCAAGATGTACAAGGCCTTGCACAAGCACCAGAGCTTGTCACTGACCTCAAAGCAAGGTGGCTGAACCATGTAGATCTCCTTCTCTTGAGTTTCATGGAGAAACGTGTTGTTCACATCCATCTTATGCAACTCTTCATCTTGCTAAGGAACAACCCCAAACAAGGTGCAAGTGGTGTTCATATGGCCAACTTGTGCTAAGGTCTAAGTGAGATTTTGCAGGAATGCTATCCTGGCGTGCTCTGATCTACCTAAGTGTCCATGGCTTCTTAGTGCAAAGAGAATTCCAAGGGAGGTGTGTGCTTTGGGTCACCACAACACCAAGGGAGCAGAATCCTGGCAGAATGCAGGTTGCAGAAACTGAGAGAGGCTGAATACCATTAATGGTTAGTTGTTTTAGTGAGATTACATCAGATTCTTATAGCCTGTGATCTAAGATCTCCAACGCATCCAAGCATGCCCAAAACGGTGCAGTAGAGCCCCTGCTAGGGCCGTTGAAGTAATCCTTGGTGGAGCGGCCCACCTTGCCTTGCATGCAAGGCAACGGGAGGCGCTTCGACGATGACCCGTTGGAGCGTCTTTCCTTGCCCAGAAGTCAAGGAGAAGGTCACCCTTGTCAAGGAGGTCCCTCTGGTCACTTCATTTATGCCCGTGGTGCATTTGGAGCTCATTAGAGACAAACTTAGATCACAGCGGTGGAATTATCCTGTCACCCATGACGGAGACCCAGATTCTACCCACCGACCACTCGAACTTCGGATGGGGCTAAATTTCTGAATTCGCAACCAAATCGAGCAACTGAAACTTCAAAACCGCATGGCCAGATCCAAGGAATCCAAATCTGTAATCAGATCAGACATTCAACCACTCTCTAGTGGTCGAACCAGGAAAAAGGCAAGCGGCATCCATGGCAGGGACACTTTTTGACAATCTCCCCCGTGCACCTTCCATGACGGATGCCTCATGCTCACTCTCGCTCGTCCGCTCCTGCACCTTCAAGCCCTTCACAGCATGTCAACCCAAGCTCTGCAAGGCTGATGACGTGCCAATCCTGGGGCTGTGTCGAGCATGAGCTTTGTGCTGCAATGATGCAGCACAACCTGTCCCTTCTCCACCATGTCCCACACATAGTGGTAGTGCACGTCGATGTGCTTCGTCCTTCTATGCTGCGTTGGATTGTTGGTCAGTGAGATGGAGCAAGTGTTGTCCTGCTGGACCACCGTAGGCTCCTACTGCGGTACGTCTAGCTCCCCCAATACTCTGCGCAGCCACACTACTCCCTTGACTGCCTCAACCAGAGCGATGTACTCCGTCTTCACTATGGAGGTGGCGACGCAGTCCTCCTTCCTACTGCACCACAAGACCGCTACACCTGCGAGGAAGAACACATAGCCAGAAGTGGACCTCCTCTTGTCCACATCTCCAGCGTAGTCCACATCAGTGTGGCAGACCAGTCGCAAGGGGTCTGACCTACCCTTTCCATCGTACTTCAAGCGCGTGAGCCGCGCTGCCTGCAAGCACCGGAGGATGCGCTCCACGGCCATCCAGTGAAGTGGCCCAGAGTTGGCCACGTACCTGCTCACCTGACCCACCGCATAGGCTAAGTCCAGCTGAGTCGCCACCATGGCATAAATCAGGCTGTCCACCATTGATTGGTAGGGCACCTTCGCCATGTCCTCCTTCTCCTCTTTAGCTTGCGGCGCCATTGCAACACTCAGCTCACAGCTTGTGCAGACCGGACTGCCCACTGGTTTGCAACCCTCCATACCATACCGCTTTAGGACCTCGGCCACGTACTTGGCTTGCCCCAGCTCAAGGGTGCGTGCCCTCCAGTTCCGTGTGATGCTCACCCCGAGGTAGTACTCCAAGTTCTCCATGTCTGTCATCTTAAATCTGTTGCTCAGCTGCTCCTTGAGCTGCTGCAAAGCCGCCAGATCTGATGAACACATGATCAGATCGCCCACATAGAGTGCAACAATCTGATGGAGTCCCTTGCTGCGCCGAACGTACACGCTGTGGTGTGACTCACACCGCTTGAAGCCGAGCTCCGTCATGTAGCCGTCCATCTGCTGGTACCAGTACCTGGGCACCTGGTTTAGCTCGTACAAGGCCTCCTGCAGCTTGCACACCTTGCCCTCCGGCACATCCACCCCCTCCAGCACCTAAAGATAGATGTCTTTGTCGATGATGCCATTCAGGAATGCTATCTGGACATCCATTTGGTGGATCTCCATATCCTTTGTGGCTGCCACCACGAGGATCGTCTGGATGCTTGTGAGCTTGGCGACGGGCTTGAACGTCTCATCGTAGTGTTTGCCTTTCCGCTGCGCATACCCCTTCACCACTAGCCGCGCCTTATGCTTTTCCACCTTGTTGTCTTTGGTGAGCTTCACCTTGAACACCCAGTTAGAGCTGATCACCTTCACCCCCTCAGGCTAATCCACCAGCTCCCAAGTGCCGTTCTCACCAAGGGACACAAGTTCAGACTTTATTGCTTTTCCCCACTGCTGCCCGTCAGGCTGTGCAAGCACCTCTTGCGCATTTTTTTGCTCTGTTGCAGCTACCATTGTGCACTGCGCCATGCCGACCCAGCGGCCCGTGCTTGCGTCGTACCGCTTTGCCGCATTCCGCTGCCATTGGCTGCGACGCGGTAACCTTGGTGACGCTGGCTGCTCCTCCTCCTGTTACCCTGCTACAAAGTTGTCCTTGGCCACGGGCTCTCCCGCATTGGCTGCTGCATCCTACGCTCCAGCGGTACCTTCACCTGTTGCGTTGCCTTGCTGCGCTCCAGCATCATCATTCTCTGAAGATCCGTCATTGACCTCTACAGCCGCGGACTCCACCTCATGCTCAAGGAGTTGGAACCACTATCCCTGCTTTGGTGAGTACGTTGCGTCGATGGTGTTGCTACTACTGCAGTAGCTTTGCTGCTCATCAAACGTGATGTCGCGGCTTGTGATGACATCCTGCATCTGTGGATCAAAGAGGCGGTATGCCTTGAGTGCACTCTCATACCCGATGAACACATACACCTTTGCACGTGGGTCCAGTTTGGAGTCTTTTCTTTGTGAGGTTGTGCGGCATGCACCAACGCATGCGCCTTGCACCCGAACACCTTCAGGTGAACCACGCTTGGTTTGTGTCTGCTGCATGCCTCCTGCGGCGTGTTCCAACCACCCTTCCCCTTCAGTGCTACTGTTGGGGTGAGGTTGGTGATGTAGCACACCGTGCTCACGACCTCAATCCACAGGTTCCGTGGCAGTATAGCGTCCACGAGCATCGTCAACGCCATTTTAAGCAGCATGTGGTTCATACACACTGCCATGCCATTAGATTGAGGTGTGTACAGAGTGGCCGGCTGCCACTCAATCCCCTGCTCCTTCAGCCACCCTCCACAGCCCACATACTCGCCGCCATTGTAACTGCGTAGAACTCTGACCTTGCGGCCAGTCTGCCTCTCCACCGCTGCAACATACTTCTTTAGCCGGTCCAGCACATCGCTTCATGAAGTATATGTAGAGTTTTCTGCTAGAATCATTGATGAAGGTGACGAAGTATCACGCGTCCCCAATGGACGGCGTATTGATCGGCTCGCACACATCATTGTGTACGACCTTGAGCAGATTCTCGGCCCGCAGCAGCACGTTTTCAAATGGTCTGCACTTTGCCGTGCCCACGATGCATGGCTCACACTTGTGCTTTGCAAAATCTACTAATGTGTCTGGTGCACTGGTGATGTTGAGCCATGAACCATGTCGTGCTCTGCCATCTCCTACACGACTGCGGGCGACAAGTGCCCCAGCTGCCGATGCCATAGCTACCAGTCTGCTCCACTGCCTTTTGCAAGGTTGACGATGCGTGCTGGCGGGTCTGCTGCGTCTGCTGCCAAGGGGGCGACCTTTGTCTCAAAGATGTAGATGCCTCTCGTGCAATTCGCCTCAAGCACAACCTTGGTGCCGCTGTCCATCCGCACGACTGCACCTTTCCTGTGGAAGAACACTTCATACCCGTTGTCTGTCAAGAGGCTTATACTCAAAATGTCAGCCAGGCAAGGGATATGTTGCACATTTTGGAGAACACGATGCACCTTTTTACCACCAACTACCACCTCCACGTCCACATCACCTTGGCCAGCCGCAGGTTTGACCTTGTCGTTGGCAACCACCATGGACTTTGCAAACTTGGTGTTGTTGATGAACCCCACCTTCTTCACTTGGATATGCTCCTCCGCACCTAAGTCAAGGCACCACCGGCTGGAACCCTTCTGGGCGTGGTTCTTTGCGCCATTGAGGAGCACTTTCTTGCCTTTGGCACCTTTGCTGCCGCTCTGTGCCTCCTCCAGACATTCCTTGGCCCAATGGCCCTCCTTGCCACAATTATGGCATACACCCCTCTTGGCACCCTTCTTGCCACCGCCCTTACCGCGGCCTTGCTTGCCACTGCTGCTGCCACCCTGCATTTTGGTGACCGGGGCAGTTGAGGATGAAGAGGTCTCACCACCGCTACTACGGTACACCTAGTTGCCTATGTGCTCGGTGACTGCACCGTAGGTGAGTTTATCCTCCTTCCAACATGCCAATACGGTGATGAGAGGGCCATGAGGGTAGAGCCATGAGGACCTCCATTGCCTTCATCTTTGTATTAATCTTTCACCTCACATCATTCCATTACGATGCAAGAGACTTGATGTGCTCCATGGTGGGAATGGCGTCCTCACCCTCCTCAATCCTCACCGTCAAGAGTCGCTTCATTGCAAAGATCTTATTTGCAAGGAATGTTGATAGGTTGATGGGGCAGAGCTTCTTCCACGCGTCTGTTGCCAAAGTGCAGCCATGGATATAGCCCCATTGAGATTCGTGCAGCACCAAGAGTAGGAGCATGAGCGCCTCCGTGTTCTTCTTCGTGAAGGCCATGTTCTCCTCGTCCGTTACTCTTGCACCTTAAACCTCCGTACGCTTCATAAGCTCCAGCAATCCCTTTTGCACGAGGTTGATCTCAAAATTCCACTACCACACCCCAAACCCAGGGCCGCCCATGTGCTTTTAGATGGGTGAGGATGCCGGATTTTGCGCCATGTTGAAGTTCCGCGATGGATAGTCTCAAAGTGCGACGGCGACATCACCAAGAGAGACACTCCCGTGTGTTACGGAAGCCGTGAATGTTTTGGTACACAGGTCAGGGCTGTGGGTCCATAACCCTTTTGTCAGGAATTCTATCCTGGCATACTCTGATCCACCTTAGTGTCCACTGTTGCTTAGTGCAAAGAGACTTCCAAGGGAGGTGTGTGATTTGGATCGCCACAACACCAAGGGAGCAGATTCTGGCAGAATACAGGTTACAGAAACTGAGAAAGGCTGAATACCAGTACTGGTTAGTTGTTTTGGTGAGATTACATCAGATTATCATATCCTGTGATCTGAGATCTCCAACACATCCAAGCACACCCAAAAGGGAGCAGTAGAGCCTCTGTGACGGCCGTTGAAGTAACCCTTGGTGGAGCCGTCCACCTTGCCTTGCACGCAAGGCAACGAGATCACCTGCCATTTTCGTGGTCGGACCAGGAAAATGGCAGGCAACATCCATGGCAGGGACACTTTTTGACAAGATCCAAACTCTCAACCTCTGAGAACCACTTGGCCATCAAGAGGGCCTTGTAGAAATGAACTGAGTTGTCAGGCTTCAACTTCTTGTGAAAAACTTGGCCTGCACGGCCTTTCACCTAGGCTGAATGGTCCAAAAGCTCATGGACACCATCTTTAAGTATGGATCTCAGCTCATCATTACAAGCAACACGACAAGCCTCAATGTCCTAAGCCGAGAATGCCTCCTTCAACATGCCTAGATCAGTTGCCATCAAGAAAGAGCTCCGGGTGGCCAAAAGGCACACCTCCAGACGTGATCTAACTACAACAAGATCAGCTGCGACATTGCAAACAATTGAGAAATTGTGGGAGAACAAATAATGGCTGATAGGACACGCGGGATACAGCTTAGTGCATTATACCTGGACACTCAGGCCAAGGGTCTTGGTGCCAGGTTTGCTAACATGAACGCTGCAAGTGTCGGGGCGCTTAGTCAGACGTCTGCTAAGCCCTGGAGACCAGTTGTCAAAGAAGACCACCAGCTTCATGAAAGTAGCCGGATGCTGAGGTGTTCAGGTCATGCTACGGAGCAGGCAGCTGGTCCATAGATGCCGGGGCTATGAGCTTGTAGGGAAAGGGGCGAGGGTTCAGGAGAATCATGGACAGATGCTGGCCCACACGTAAGGGAAAAATGTGTGGATACAGGACCGGATGTGTCTTAGGAGACCGCCACTGGCACGGGATCTGGTGTGCCAGAGGTAATTGGCACAGGCATGGGAGCAGATGTGCAAGAGGGAACCAATAGAGGCACATGTTAAGGTATGCCGGAGGGGACTAGCACTAGCACATGATCAGGTGTGCTAGAGAGGACCGACGAGGCAGGGTATTGTGAATTGAGTGCTTTTTTATTCACACCACAATTTGTGTGTTAGATGGGTATACTTCAGTAAATTCATGGAAGATTTCTTGTGATGTTGTCACTTCTTGTCCACATGAAGAACAGTGTAACAGCTGATTTTATGTCGGTGTTGAAAAAAAAAAAGGCCGGGATTGAAACGCTGAAGAAACAACTGGTTGAAAAGATTCTAGACGTAGTTCTTGAATGATGATGTTTTTGTTTGTTTTGTCAGACCTATCTAGAGCCTTGATTGTTAAGGTAGAGCAATTTCTTGAATTGTCTATGAGGTACAAGATGGTGGATTGGAATCTTTGTCTTTTTGTTCATCAGCTTGGTTGTAGGGACCCTCATATCCCGCAGCCCCACTCCCCAAACCCCTCAAGTGTTTAGGGATTTTGTAGTGGTGCAGTGTATCACACAATATTGTCTTTTGTACTCTAGTACTTTAGCAGCTCCTATAATTGTCCTTTTGTACTTTAGTTGTTGCTACGGGATGAGTTGCTGTCAAAAACACAACTCCAAGAATGAACTTTTGCGATCAAGATATGTGAAATTTTACCTCCACTATCATTTTCCTTTGGGAAGGAATTGGAGGATGACGTTCTTGTCTGATGGGGAGGTCGTAATTGTGCATCATGTTTTTTTTTGGGAATAATAAGTCACCAAGCGCATACTCTCCATTTTACCATGCCATCTGTGATGTAGCTTTCTTCCACCACCTTGCGCTCTGGCATAAATATGATAATGGAAAAAAGTATTGTGCTATGATGAAAATTGTGATTTTTTTTTGATCAATTTAGATTTAATGTGAGGTACTTGGTATTTGATTGTAATTGACCTTTTGTGTCATTTTATTGAATTTTCCTCTAAAGTTAATTCTTTCTGTTCAGATCCTCTCACCGCTCAATCACGAGAGACGATGCAATGTGCAGGCTTGGTCATTCCAATCGGCAAGTGACACGTCATTCAACTCAATAAGACTCAATGAAGAATCTTGGACAGCTGCATGTGCACCACTCTCTTTGCTCTGGAACTTGATTCCAACATGAAAGTTCATAATTCCTTCAGTTGATTTGTTGACGCATGGCGGGGACCAAGTTTGGACCCTGAACACAAAACAATTTATGTCCTGTTGTGTAATACATACCTGGTATTATGTATTTTTGTGATATTTCCATAGCCCCTCAAGATTTTTTTTTCATACTTTCATTGTTTTGAGTCCACCTTTTAGATACTTCAGAATCTGATTTTCCGTTGATCTAAAAAAGCAAGGTACTTCTTGTGGATTCTTTTGTTGGTGATGTCGAAACGGCTTCAGTTGTATCCAATCCTGAAGTGCTCTTTTGTTAGTAAATTAAAAACTTTAGATTGACTTAGCAGCTACATAGAGGCCACAGACTTCCTTGGATGTGAAATGCATCCATGGTTGGTGTTGACGTTGCCAATATTTGAAGTTGCACATGTTGTTATGCTCTAATTCAAGGGATTATTGAAATCGCAGGTTTTTCTTTTGGTGGTCCATCACTTCAAGATCCACACCTATTTGTTTTCCTCAAGCAGCACCATGATGATGTGCTCAATCAGTGTCTCACACACCTTGACCGTGGTCTCTCATTTGCCTTATGCAACTTTATGTACTTTTGCCTCTGTTGCAAAGGCAATCTTAGACCAAAAGCAAATGATGCATTGAGATTCCCCCTTTTTTGGAAGAAAAAACCCCCTTTTGTTTTTCTATTTTTTGTTTTTGTTTCTTTGATTCATGTCCTAGAAAATAAGTTGCGGTGATGAGAAGCACGTGTCAATGATTACAAACAACTCAGCCTTGGTGCACTCTTCACCATAATAGACATGGTGGCGAGATGCTCCATATACGCCACCATGTTTCTTCCTATAGTACTGATGGCATGGTGATAAATTTGAAGCTCTTGAGCTCATTTTGTAAGCTCCCGCAAGCTCCATACATGAGCACCAACTAAATCATTGCTTCTCTTGTTTCTCATACACTACCTTGTTGCTCTCCAGTCGCTTCCCAAGAAATACATGTTTTCAGACTGGCTTGGCAAAAATGATAAGGAGTCTGATTTTGGGGCACTTTGAGGTGAAGGTAAACCTATATTTGATTCAAATAATGTTATCTTGATTAAGCATGCTACGTAGCTTCTTGAGAACTTCCAGCAAAGGTGTTATGCTCCACTAGCTTTTTACTACTTTGATATCCTTTCTCAGATGTAGCATGCGAAATGTTCCCATTTAAATTGCCAGATTTTAACTTACCCTTTGGAATTTTGGCAATGTATATCTATATCTAAATCAGTATCTATGTGTATTTCTATATCTATATCTATATCTATATCTATATCTATATCTATATCTATATCTATATCTATATCTATATCTATATCTATATCTATATCTATATCTATATCTATATCTATATCTAT
>SZWC01004798.1:132473-155904 GCA_023375785.1 Penium margaritaceum | reverse complement strand
ACGCACTTACACGCACTTACATGCACTTACACGCACTTACACGAACTTACACAAACTTACATAAACTTACACGCACTTACACGCACTTACACGCACTTACACGCACTTACACACACTTACACGCACTTACATGCACTTACACACACTTACACACACTTACACGCCCTTACACACACTTACACATACTTACACGTACTTAGACGAACTTATACGCACTTACACGCACTTACATGCACTTACACACACTTATACGCACTTACACGAACGTACACACACTTACATGCACTTACACAAACTTACACGTACGTACACGCACTTACACACACTTACACGCATTCACACGCACTTACAGACACTGACACACACTTATACATACTTACACACATTACACATACTTACACGTACTTACACGCACTTATATGCACTTACACGTACTTACACGCACTTACACGCACTTACACGTACTGACACACACTTACACGTACTCACACGCACTGACACTTACACTTACACTCACTTACACGCACTTATATGCACTTACACGTGCTTACACGCACTTACACGTACTGACACACACTTACACGTACTCACACGCACTGACACTTACACTTACACTCACTTACGCAGCTTCTTAGTGCCATGGCAGGTGCAGGAGTATCATCTATTACTTTCACTGTTGCTGTTGCTCCAGTTGATGGTGATAAGACATTTGTCTCACTGTTGCGGCTCGGGTTGGTCTTGGGAAGTATCTGTGGGAGAAGGTTAGTGTTGCGGACTATGGGGAGATGGAGGTCGTCATGAGTTGATTCAGATTGGGGTTTTAGAGGGCCGTTGGTAGGTGACTTGGTCTCTGTGTCGATGGGACTGAGAGGGAATGAGGAGGGTCCATAGAAACTGGTCATGAAGGTTCGGATTTCTTGGAGGGTGAAAGGAGGTTCATGATTTGGTAGTTGTGCTGTTGGTACTGTTGTGGAGCAGGCAGTTGATGGCGTTCCAAGCGTGTGTGAGGAAGGTGCGATAAGGGGAGTTGGTGTTGACGGACACAATTGTCGCAGATGGCGTGGTCGTCGCTTCTTTGCTGGTGCAGCGGCTGGGAGTCTGACAGGTGCGGAGGTGTGAGGTTCGTAAATGAGACTGTGGGAACTGTTGTTGCTGATGGTCTTTTTCTCCGTCGGCTGTATGTAACTTGCAGTAGGAAGAGGTTCCAATGGGGACTGGAAGGTTTTCCGTGGATGATTGCCCTGGTGCAGGTAGTGGCTGGCTTCTGGATGAGGCGGTGGAGGCGACTGAGAGGTAGTAGTTGTAAATGAAGAGAGAGAGAGAGAGAGGATGGTGCAAGAGGACGCCATTGTAGAGGTGATTGGTTAGATAGAGCAGAGGATTGGTTGTTCCTGGCAGTTGACAGTTTTGGTGGAGGGACAAGAAGGTTGCAAATAGTCACAATAATGCAGCTGATCCTAGAGCAGACAAGATAGAGAGTGAGGCTGTAGTGTAGATGTGGAATGAGGCTCATGAGAATGGCGAGTCCAAAGAGGAGGCATCCTAGACTTTCCTGCTTGTCTTGAGAGAGTGCCATGCTTGGGGTTGGGGCACTGATGACATTACTGGCTGCCCTCACGAAGCTGCTGTTGTTTATGAGTGCAATTGTGGTGGAATATGATATGATGTGGTGATGATGATGCTCTTAGTTGTTGCTGCTGCGAGAGATGATGCATCGACTGCTAGCTCTTGTCACTCTTGCAATGTTGAAGCTGTGCCAATACACAGCCCCTTTGAGCCAGCAGATGGATGAGGGAGGAGATGCCGGTGTTATAGCTGGCTTAGATCGGCTACGCGGCTCGGCAGGGCGTTTCAGGCGTCAGCGATGATGATGCTGCCGCCAATAGAGTCAGGAGCTTTCGCTCGGCTCTGATACAATGTCAGGAAATTGTGGGAAGCTCAGGAGGACAATTAAGGTCAAACTGGAGGGAGACAGGTTAGGCGGAACCTTCAGAGAAGGCAAAGGCAGCTGACGGCCTGATGACATCACAGGTAGACCCCTGATGATAGATACACAAGGAGGAGGTGATGCTGATAGGAGTCGATCAGTGGGCGCAGTGCCATAGGCACGGGCGCGATAAGCAATTAACGTAGGAGGGAACCGAAGCTCCAAGGCGCGAACCGAAGGGCCGCAGCGCTGAGGAGCAGGTGAGCGTGGGGGAGGTGCCAAAGGCACGAGCCTGATTAGAATGATGATTGACGTATTAGCAGCCGCAGCCTGAGATGGCGGTCTGTGAAGTTGCTGTGGATGCAAGTAGGGCGCAACTAGGGCGCAGCTAGGGCTTAACTAGGGTGCAAGTAGGGCATAAGTAGGGCTCAAGTAGGGCGCAACTATAACGCTACTTACGTGCAACTAGGACGCAAGTAGGGCACAAGTGGGGCGCAACTAGGGCGCAACTAGGGCCCAACTAGGGCGCAACTAGGGCGCAGGTAGGGTGCAAGTAGGTCGCAACTAGGATGTAACTAGGGCGCAGCTAGGGCACAACTAGCGCGCAACTAGGGCGCAGCTAGTGCCAAACTGAGACGCAACCAGGACGCAACTTGGGCGCAACTAGGGCGCAAGTAGGACGCAACTAGGGCACAAGTAGGACGCAAGTAGGGCACAATTAGGCACAACTAGGGTGCAACTAGGGCGCAACTAGGGTGTAGCTAGTGCCCAGTTGCGACGCAACTAGGGCGCAACTAGGACGCAAGTAGGGCATAACTAGGGCCCAAGTAGGGCGCAACTAGGGAACAATAGGGCGCAAGTAGGATGCAAGTAGGGCGTAACGAAGGCACAACTAGGGCGCAATTAGGGCGCAAGTAGGGCGCAAGTAGGGCACAAGTAGGGTGCAAGTAGGGCGCAAGTAGGGCGCAAGTAGGGCGCAACTAGGATGCAACCAGGGCGCAAGTAGGGCACAAGTAGGACGCAAGTAGGGTGCAACTAGGGCGCAACTATGACGCAACTTAGGTGCAAGCAGGGCGCAACTAGGGCGTAACTAGGGTGCAACTAGGGCGCAAGTAGGGCGCAACTAGGGCGCAACTGGGGCACAAGGACGCAACTAGGGTGCAACTAGAGCGTAGCTACTGCCCAATTGAGGCACAAATCGGACGTAACTAGGGCATAAGTCTGGTGCAACTAGGGTGCAAGTAGGGCGCAAGTAGGGCGCAAGTAGGGCGCAAGTAGGGCACAAGTAGAGCGGAAGAAGGGCGCAACCAGGGTGCAACTAGGGTGCAACTAGGGCGTAGCTAGTGCCTAATTGAGGCACAACTAGGGCGCAACTAAGGCGCAAGTAGGGCGCAAATATGGTGCAAGTAGGGCGCAACTATGGCGCAAGTAGGGCGCAAATATGATGCAACTAGGGCGTAATTAGGGCGCAACTAGAGCGCAAGTAGGACGCAAGTAGGGCGCAACTAGGACGCAAGTAGAGCGCATGTAGGGCGCAAGTCTATGTTGCTCTCGACTCTCGACCCTGCGTGTTGGGTCGAGGGTCGACGTGTCGACCTCGACCTGGTGTCGAGGTTGGCCGACGCATCCCCCCCGCCAATACTTAGCATCTTTTTCTGCCGCGCTTTCTTCTGCAGCGGACTTCAAAACTCTTTTTTTTTTGCTGTTCCTGAGGCCCTGCGAACTGCAAACGGTTCGCCGGCAAACCTGGTCTGTCATCCCCTCCCTTTTTTCTTTTCTTCTGTCAACCGCTAAATGGCGGACGCTTGACGGTAGAGGATGGACGGAATAGGGACGACAAGGGCGTAGCTAGTGCCCAAATGAGGCACAACTAGGGCGCAAGTAGGGTACAAGTAGGGCGCAAGTAGGGTGTAACTAGTGCGCAACTAGGGCGCAACTAGGGCGGAACTAGGGCGCAACTAGGGCGCAAGTAGGACGCAACTAGGGTGAAAGTAGGGCGCAACTAGGGTGCAACTAGGGTACAAGTAGGGCGCAAGTAAGACGCAACTAGGGCGTAACTAGGGCACAACTAGGGCGTAGCTAGTGCCCAACTGAGGTGCAATGAGGGCGCAAGTAGGGCGCCAGTAGGGCGTAAGTATGGTGCAATGAGGACGCAAGAAGGGCGAAACTAGGGCGCAACTAGGGCGCAACTAGGACGCAACTAGGGCGCAAGTAGGGCACAACTAGTGCGCAAGTAGGGCGCAAGTAGGGCGCAAGTAGGGCACAACTAGGGCACAACTAAGGCGCAACTAGGGCACCACTAGGGCGCAATTAGGGCGCAACTAGGGCGCAACTAGGGCGCAACTAGGGCGTAACTAGGGCGCAACTAGGGCGCAACTAGGGCGTAACTAGGGCGCAACTAGGGCGCAACTAGGGCGTAACTAGGGCGCAACTAGGGCGCAACTAGGGCGTAACTAGGGCGCAACTAGGGCGCAACTAGGGCGTAACTAGGGCGCAACTAGGGCGCAACTAGGGCGTAACTAGGGCGCAACTAGGGCGCAACTAGGGCGTAACTAGGGCGCAACTAGGGCGCAACTAGGGCGTAACTAGGGCGCAACTAGGGCGCAACTAGGGCGTAACTAGGGCGCAACTAGGGCGCAACTAGGGCGTAACTAGGGCGCAACTAGGGCGCAACTAGGGCGTAACTAGGGCGCAACTAGGGCGCAACTAGGGCGTAACTAGGGCGCAACTAGGGCGCAACTAGGGCGTAACTAGGGCGCAACTAGGGCGCAACTAGGGCGTAACTAGGGCGCAACTAGGGCGCAACTAGGGCGTAACTAGGGCGCAACTAGGGCGCAACTAGGGCGTAACTAGGGCGCAACTAGGGCGCAACTAGGGCGTAACTAGGGCGCAACTAGGGCGCAACTAGGGCGTAACTAGGGCGCAACTAGGGCGCAACTAGGGCGTAACTAGGGCGCAACTAGGGCGCAACTAGGGCGTAACTAGGGCGCAACTAGGGCGCAACTAGGGCGTAACTAGGGCGCAACTAGGGCGCAACTAGGGCGTAACTAGGGCGCAACTAGGGCGCAACTAGGGCGTAACTAGGGCGCAACTAGGGCGCAACTAGGGCGTAACTAGGGCGCAACTAGGGCGCAACTAGGGCGTAACTAGGGCGCAACTAGGGCGCAACTAGGGCGTAACTAGGGCGCAACTAGGGCGCAACTAGGGCGTAACTAGGGCGCAACTAGGGCGCAACTAGGGCGTAACTAGGGCGCAACTAGGGCGCAACTAGGGCGTAACTAGGGCGCAACTAGGGCGCAACTAGGGCGTAACTAGGGCGCAACTAGGGCGCAACTAGGGCGTAACTAGGGCGCAACTAGGGCGCAACTAGGGCGTAACTAGGGCGCAACTAGGGCGCAACTAGGGCGTAACTAGGGCGCAACTAGGGCGCAACTAGGGCGTAACTAGGGCGCAACTAGGGCGCAACTAGGGCGTAACTAGGGCGCAACTAGGGCGCAACTAGGGCGTAACTAGGGCGCAACTAGGGCGCAACTAGGGCGTAACTAGGGCGCAACTAGGGCGCAACTAGGGCGTAACTAGGGCGCAACTAGGGCGCAACTAGGGCGTAACTAGGGCGCAACTAGGGCGCAACTAGGGCGTAACTAGGGCGCAACTAGGGCGCAACTAGGGCGTAACTAGGGCGCAACTAGGGCGCAACTAGGGCGTAACTAGGGCGCAACTAGGGCGCAACTAGGGCGTAACTAGGGCGCAACTAGGGCGCAACTAGGGCGTAACTAGGGCGCAACTAGGGCGCAACTAGGGCGTAACTAGGGCGCAACTAGGGCGCAACTAGGGCGTAACTAGGGCGCAACTAGGGCGCAACTAGGGCGTAACTAGGGCGCAACTAGGGCGCAACTAGGACGCAACTAGGGCGCAACTAGTGCGTAACTAGGGTGCAACTAGGGTGCAAGTAGGGCGCAACTAGGGCGCAACAAGGGCGCCTGGGGGCAACAAGGGCGCAACTAGGGGGCAACTAGGGCGCAACTAGGGCGCAACTAGGACGCAACTAGGGCACAACTAGGGCGCAACTAGGGCGCAACTAGGGTGCAACTAGGGTGCAACTAGTGCGCAACTAGGGCGCAACTAGGGTGCGACTAGGGCGCGACTAGGGCACGACTTGGGCGCAACTAGGGCGCAACTAGGGCGCAACTAGGGCACAACTAGGGCGCAACTAGGGCGCAATTAGGGCGCAACTGGGGGCAACTAGGGCGCAACTAGGGCGCAAGTAGGGCGCAACTAGGGCAGAACTACGGCGCAACTAGGGCGCAACTAGGGCGTGACTAGGGCGCGACTTGGGCGCAAATAGGACGCAACTAGGGCGCAATTTTGGCGCAACTAGGACACAATGAGTACGCAACGAGGGCGCAACGAGGGCGCAATGAGGGCGCAACTAGGGTACAAGTAGGGCGCAACTAGGGCGCAACTAGGGCGCAACCAGGGCACAACTAGGGTGCAACTAGTCTGCAAGTTGGGCGCAACTAGGGCGCAACTTAGGCGCAACTTGGGCGCAAGTATGGTGCAACTAGAGCGCAACTAGAGCCCAACTAGGGCGCAACTAGGGCGCAAGTAGGGTGCAACCAGGGCGCAACTAGAGCGCAACTAGGGCACAACTAGGACGCAACTAGGGCGCAACTAGGGTGCAACTAGTGCGCAAGTTTGGCGCAACTATGGCGTAACTAGCGCGCAAGTAGGGCGCAAGTAGGACGCAACTAGGGCGGAACTAGGGCACAACTAGGGCGTTGCTAGTGCCCAACTAAGGCACAAATAGGGTGCAAGTAGGGTGCCAGTAGGGCGCAAATAGGGTGCAATAAGGGCGTAAGTAGGGTGCAACTAGGGCGCAACAAGGGCGCAACTAGGGCGCAACTAGGGCGCGACTAGGGCGCAACTAGGGCGCAACTAGGACGCAACTAGGGCGCAACTAGGATGCAAGTAGGGCGTAACTAGGGCGTAACTAGGGCGCAACAAGGGCGCAACTAGGGCGCAACTAGGGTGCAAGTAGGGCGTAACTAGGGCGTAACTAGGGCGCAACAAGGGCGCAACTAGGGCGGAACTAGGGCACAACTAGGGCGCAACCAGGGCGCAACTAGGGCGCAACTAGGGTGCAACTAGGGTGCAACCAGGGTGCAACTAGGGCGCAAGTAGGGCCCAAGTAGGGCACAAGTAGGGCGCACCTATGGCGCAAGTGGCGCACAACTAGGGCGCAACCAGGGCGCAACTAGGGCACAACGAGGGCGCAACGAGGGCGTAACAAGGGAGCAACAAGGGCGCAACTAAGACGCAACTAGGGTGCAACTAGGGCGCCACTAGGGCGCAACTAGGGCGCAACTACGGCGCAACTAGGACGCAACTAGGGCGCAACTAGGAGGCAACTAAGGCGCAACTAGGGCGCAACAACGGCGCAACTAGGACGCAAGTAGGACACAAGTAGGACGCAACTAGGGCGCAACTAGGGTACAACTAGGGCGTAGCTAGTGCCCAACTGAAGCGCAACTAGGGCGCAAGTAGGACGCCAATAGGGCGTAAGTAGGGTGCAATAAGGGCAGAAGAAGGGTGCAACTAGGACGCAACTAGGACGCATCTAGGGCGCAAGTAGGGCGCAACTAGGGCGCGACTAGGGCGTAAGTAGGGCGCAGGTAGGGCAAAACTAGGGCACAACTAAGGCGCAACTAGGGCGCAACTAGGGCGCAACTAGGGCGCTACTAGGGCGCAACTAGGGTGCAACTAGGGCGCAACTAGGGCGTAACTAGGGCGCAACTAGGGCGTAACTAAGGTGCAACTAGGGCGTAGCTAGTGCCCAACTGAGGCGCAACTAGGGCGTAACTAAGGTGCAACTAGGGCGTAGCTAGTGCCCAACTGAGGCGCAACTAGGGCGTAACTAAGGTGCAACTAGGGCGTAGCTAGTGCCCAACTGAGGCGCAACTAGGGCGTAACTAAGGTGCAACTAGGGCGTAGCTAGTGCCCAACTGAGGCGCAACTAGGGCGTAACTAAGGTGCAACTAGGGCGTAGCTAGTGCCCAACTGAGGCGCAACTAGGGCGTAACTAAGGTGCAACTAGGGCGTAGCTAGTGCCCAACTGAGGCGCAACTAGGGCGTAACTAAGGTGCAACTAGGGCGTAGCTAGTGCCCAACTGAGGCGCAACTAGGGCGTAACTAAGGTGCAACTAGGGCGTAGCTAGTGCCCAACTGAGGCGCAACTAGGGCGTAACTAAGGTGCAACTAGGGCGTAGCTAGTGCCCAACTGAGGCGCAACTAGGGCGTAACTAAGGTGCAACTAGGGCGTAGCTAGTGCCCAACTGAGGCGCAACTAGGGCGTAACTAAGGTGCAACTAGGGCGTAGCTAGTGCCCAACTGAGGCGCAACTAGGGCGTAACTAAGGTGCAACTAGGGCGTAGCTAGTGCCCAACTGAGGCGCAACTAGGGCGTAACTAAGGTGCAACTAGGGCGTAGCTAGTGCCCAACTGAGGCGCAACTAGGGCGTAACTAAGGTGCAACTAGGGCGTAGCTAGTGCCCAACTGAGGCGCAACTAGGGCGTAACTAAGGTGCAACTAGGGCGTAGCTAGTGCCCAACTGAGGCGCAACTAGGGCGTAACTAAGGTGCAACTAGGGCGTAGCTAGTGCCCAACTGAGGCGCAACTAGGGCGTAACTAAGGTGCAACTAGGGCGTAGCTAGTGCCCAACTGAGGCGCAACTAGGGCGTAACTAAGGTGCAACTAGGGCGTAGCTAGTGCCCAACTGAGGCGCAACTAGGGCGTAACTAAGGTGCAACTAGGGCGTAGCTAGTGCCCAACTGAGGCGCAACTAGGGCGTAACTAAGGTGCAACTAGGGCGTAGCTAGTGCCCAACTGAGGCGCAACTAGGGCGTAACTAAGGTGCAACTAGGGCGTAGCTAGTGCCCAACTGAGGCGCAACTAGGGCGTAACTAAGGTGCAACTAGGGCGTAGCTAGTGCCCAACTGAGGCGCAACTAGGGCGTAACTAAGGTGCAACTAGGGCGTAGCTAGTGCCCAACTGAGGCGCAACTAGGGCGTAACTAAGGTGCAACTAGGGCGTAGCTAGTGCCCAACTGAGGCGCAACTAGGGCGTAACTAAGGTGCAACTAGGGCGTAGCTAGTGCCCAACTGAGGCGCAACTAGGGCGTAACTAAGGTGCAACTAGGGCGTAGCTAGTGCCCAACTGAGGCGCAACTAGGGCGTAACTAAGGTGCAACTAGGGCGTAGCTAGTGCCCAACTGAGGCGCAACTAGGGCGTAACTAAGGTGCAACTAGGGCGTAGCTAGTGCCCAACTGAGGCGCAACTAGGGCGTAACTAAGGTGCAACTAGGGCGTAGCTAGTGCCCAACTGAGGCGCAACTAGGGCGTAACTAAGGTGCAACTAGGGCGTAGCTAGTGCCCAACTGAGGCGCAACTAGGGCGTAACTAAGGTGCAACTAGGGCGTAGCTAGTGCCCAACTGAGGCGCAACTAGGGCGTAACTAAGGTGCAACTAGGGCGTAGCTAGTGCCCAACTGAGGCGCAACTAGGGCGTAACTAAGGTGCAACTAGGGCGTAGCTAGTGCCCAACTGAGGCGCAACTAGGGCGTAACTAAGGTGCAACTAGGGCGTAGCTAGTGCCCAACTGAGGCGCAACTAGGGCGTAACTAAGGTGCAACTAGGGCGTAGCTAGTGCCCAACTGAGGCGCAACTAGGGCGTAACTAAGGTGCAACTAGGGCGTAGCTAGTGCCCAACTGAGGCGCAACTAGGGCGTAACTAAGGTGCAACTAGGGCGTAGCTAGTGCCCAACTGAGGCGCAACTAGGGCGTAACTAAGGTGCAACTAGGGCGTAGCTAGTGCCCAACTGAGGCGCAACTAGGGCGTAACTAAGGTGCAACTAGGGCGTAGCTAGTGCCCAACTGAGGCGCAACTAGGGCGTAACTAAGGTGCAACTAGGGCGTAGCTAGTGCCCAACTGAGGCGCAACTAGGGCGTAACTAAGGTGCAACTAGGGCGTAGCTAGTGCCCAACTGAGGCGCAACTAGGGCGTAACTAAGGTGCAACTAGGGCGTAGCTAGTGCCCAACTGAGGCGCAACTAGGGCGTAACTAAGGTGCAACTAGGGCGTAGCTAGTGCCCAACTGAGGCGCAACTAGGGCGTAACTAAGGTGCAACTAGGGCGTAGCTAGTGCCCAACTGAGGCGCAACTAGGGCGTAACTAAGGTGCAACTAGGGCGTAGCTAGTGCCCAACTGAGGCGCAACTAGGGCGTAACTAAGGTGCAACTAGGGCGTAGCTAGTGCCCAACTGAGGCGCAACTAGGGCGTAACTAAGGTGCAACTAGGGCGTAGCTAGTGCCCAACTGAGGCGCAACTAGGGCGTAACTAAGGTGCAACTAGGGCGTAGCTAGTGCCCAACTGAGGCGCAACTAGGGCGTAACTAAGGTGCAACTAGGGCGTAGCTAGTGCCCAACTGAGGCGCAACTAGGGCGTAACTAAGGTGCAACTAGGGCGTAGCTAGTGCCCAACTGAGGCGCAACTAGGGCGTAACTAAGGTGCAACTAGGGCGTAGCTAGTGCCCAACTGAGGCGCAACTAGGGCGTAACTAAGGTGCAACTAGGGCGTAGCTAGTGCCCAACTGAGGCGCAACTAGGGCGTAACTAAGGTGCAACTAGGGCGTAGCTAGTGCCCAACTGAGGCGCAACTAGGGCGTAACTAAGGTGCAACTAGGGCGTAGCTAGTGCCCAACTGAGGCGCAACTAGGGCGTAACTAAGGTGCAACTAGGGCGTAGCTAGTGCCCAACTGAGGCGCAACTAGGGCGTAACTAAGGTGCAACTAGGGCGTAGCTAGTGCCCAACTGAGGCGCAACTAGGGCGTAACTAAGGTGCAACTAGGGCGTAGCTAGTGCCCAACTGAGGCGCAACTAGGGCGTAACTAAGGTGCAACTAGGGCGTAGCTAGTGCCCAACTGAGGCGCAACTAGGGCGTAACTAAGGTGCAACTAGGGCGTAGCTAGTGCCCAACTGAGGCGCAACTAGGGCGTAACTAAGGTGCAACTAGGGCGTAGCTAGTGCCCAACTGAGGCGCAACTAGGGCGTGACTAGGGCGCGACTTGGGCGCAAATAGGACGCAACTAGGGCGCAATTTTGGCGCAACTAGGACGCAACTAGGGCACAATTAGGACGCAACTGGGGGCAACTAGGACGCAACTAGGGCGCAACTAGGGCGCAACTAGGGCGCAACTAGGGCGCAACTAGGGCGTAACTAGGGCGCAACTAGGGCGCAACTAGGGCGCAACTTGGGCGCAACTAGGGCGCGACTAGGGCGCAACTAAGGCGCAACTAGGGCACAAATAGGGCACAAGTAGGACGCAACTAGGGTGCAACTAGGGTACAACTAGGGCGTAGCTAGTCCCCAACTGAGGCACAACTAGGGTGCAAGTAGGTTGCAGCTTGTGCGCACCCATGGCGCATCTAGGGCGCAACTAGGGCGCAACTAGAGCGCAACTAGGGCGCAATTAGGGTGCAAGTAGGGCGCAACTAGGGTGCAACTAGGGCACAAGTAGGGTGCAAGTAAGACGCAACTAGGGCGCAACTAGGGCACAATTAGGGCGTAGCTAGTACTCAACTGAGGTGCAACTATGGCGCAAGTAGGGCGCCAGTAGGGTGTAAGTAGGGTACAATAAGGGCGCAAGAAGGGCGCAACTAGGGAGCAACTAGGGCGCAACGAAGACGCAACTAGGGTGCAAGTAGGGCCCAACTAGGGCACACATAGGGCACAAGTCAGACGCAACTAGGGCACAACTAAGGCACAACAAGGGCGCAAATAGGGCGCAACTAGGCGCAACTAGGGTGCAACTAGGGTGCAACTTGGGTGCAACAAGGACGCAACTAGGGCGCAACTAGGACGCAACTAGGGTACAACTAGAGCGCAACTATGGCACAACTAGGGCGCAACTAGGGCGCAATAAGGGTGCAACCGGGGGCAAGTAGGGCGCAAGTAGGGCGCAACTAGGGCGCAACTAGGGCGCAACGAGGGCGCAACGAGGGCGTAACTAGGGCGCAACTAGGGCGCAACTAGGGTGCAACTAGGGCACAACTAGGGCGAAACCACGAGGGAACTAGGGTGCAACTAGTGTGCAAGTTGGGCGCAACTAGGGCGCATTTAAGGCGCAATTAGGGCGCAAGTAGGACGCAACTAAGGGTACAACTAGGGGACAACTAGGGCGTAGCTAGTGCCCAACTGAGGCGCAACTAGGGCGCAAGTAGGCGCCAGTAAGGCGCAAGTAGGGCGCAACTAGGGCGCAACTAGGGGGCAACTAGGACGCAACTAGGGTGCAACTAGTGCGTAACTAGGGTGCAACTAAGGTGCAAGTAGGGCGCAACTAGGGCGCAACTAGGACGCCCCGGCGCATCTAGGGCGCAACTAGGGGGCAATTAGGGTGCAACTAGGGTGCAACTAGGACACAACTAGGGCACAACTAGGGTGCAACTAGGGCGCATATAAGGCGCAACTAGGGTGCAACTAGTGCGCAACTAGGGCGGAACTAGGGCGGGACTAGGGCGCGACTAGGACGCGACTTGGGCGCAACTAGGGCGCAACTAGGGCGCAACTAGGGTGCAACTAGGGTGCAATTTGGGTGCAACTGGGGGCAACTAGGGTGCAACTAGGGCGCAACTAGGGCGCAACTAGGGCGCAACTAGGGCGGAACTAGGGCGCAACTAGGGCGCAACTAGGGTGCAACTAGTATGCAACTAGGGCGCAACTAGGGCGCAACGAGGGCGCAACGAGGGCGCAACGAGGGCGCAACGAGGGCGCAACGAGGGCGCAACGAGGGCGCAACGAGGGCGCAACGAGGGCGCAACGAGGGCGCAACGAGGGCGCAACGAGGGCGCAACGAGGGCGCAACGAGGGCGCAACGAGGGCGCAACGAGGGCGCAACGAGGGCGCAACGAGGGCGCAACGAGGGCGCAACGAGGGCGCAACGAGGGCGCAACGAGGGCGCAACGAGGGCGCAACGAGGGCGCAACGAGGGCGCAACGAGGGCGCAACGAGGGCGCAACGAGGGCGCAACGAGGGCGCAACGAGGGCGCAACGAGGGCGCAACGAGGGCGCAACGAGGGCGCAACGAGGGCGCAACGAGGGCGCAACGAGGGCGCAACGAGGGCGCAACGAGGGCGCAACGAGGGCGCAACGAGGGCGCAACGAGGGCGCAACGAGGGCGCAACGAGGGCGCAACGAGGGCGCAACGAGGGCGCAACGAGGGCGCAACGAGGGCGCAACGAGGGCGCAACGAGGGCGCAACGAGGGCGCAACGAGGGCGCAACGAGGGCGCAACGAGGGCGCAACGAGGGCGCAACGAGGGCGCAACGAGGGCGCAACGAGGGCGCAACGAGGGCGCAACGAGGGCGCAACGAGGGCGCAACGAGGGCGCAACTATGGCGTAACTAGGGTGCAACTAGGGTGCAACTAGGGCGCAACTAGGGCGCAACTAGAGCGCAACCAGGGCACAACTAGGGCGCAACTAGGACGCAACTAGGGCCCAACTAGGGCGCAACTAGGGCACAGCTAGGGCGCAAGTAGGGCGCAACAAGGGCGCAACGAGGGCGCAAGTAGGACGCAACGAGGGCGCAACGAGGGCGCAACTATGGCGTAACTAGGGTGCAACTAGGGCGCAACTAGGTGCAATTAGGGCGCAACTAGGGTGCAACTAGGACCCAACTAGGGCACAACTAGGACACAACTAGGACGCCACTAAGTTGGAACTAGGGGCCAACTAGGGCGCAACTAGGGTGCAACTAGGACGCAACTAGGGCGCAACCGGGGCACAAATAGGGCATAACTAGGGCACAACGAGGGCGCAACTAGGGCGGAACTAGGGTGCAACTAGTGTGCAAGTTGGTCACAACTAAGGCGCAACTAACGCACAAGTAGGGCACAAGTAGGACACAACTAGGGCGCAACTAGGGCATAACTAGGACGTAGCTAGTGCCCAACTTAGGCACAACTAGGGCACAAGAAGGGTGCCAGTAGGGCGCAAGTAGGGTGCAACAAGGGCGCAAATATGGTGCAACTAGAGCGCAACTAGAGCGCAACTAGGGCGCAACTAGGGCGTGACTAGGGCGCGACTAGGGCGCGACTGGGGTGCAACTAAGGAACATTTCGGGCGCAGCTAGGGTGCAACTAGGGCGTAACTAGGGCTGAACTAGGACGCAAATAGGGCACAACTAGGGCGCTACTAGGGCGTAACTAGGGCGCAACAAGGGTGCAACTGAGGCGCAAGTAGGGCGCAAGTAGGACGCAAGTAGGGCGCAACTACGGCACAAGTGGGGCACAGCTAGGGCGTAACAAGGGCTCAGCTAGGGCGCAACTCGAGCGCAATGAGGGCGCAACGAGGGAGCAACGAGGGCGCAGCGAGGGCGCAACAAGGGCGCAACAAGGACGCAACTAGGGCGCTACTAGGGCGCAACTAGGGCGCAACTAGGGCGTAACTAGGGCGCAACAAGGGCGCAACTAGGGTGCAACTAGGTTGCAACTCGGGCGCAACTTGGGCGCAACTAGGGCACAATTAAGGCGTAACTAAGGCGCAACTAAGGTGCAACTAAGGCACAACTAGGGCGCAAGTAAGACGCAGCTAGGGCACAACTAGGGTACAACTAGGGCGTAGCTAGTGCCCAAGTGAGGCGCAACTAGGGCGCAAGTAGGGCGAGAGTAGGGTGCAAGTTGGGCGCAACTAGGGCGAGAGTAGGGTGCAAGTTGGGCGCAACTAGGGCGCAACTTAGGCGCAACTAGGGCGCAACTAGGGCGCAAGTAGGGCGCAACTAGGGCACAACTAGGGCACGTCTAGGGTGCAACTAGGGCGTAACTAGGGCGGAACTAGGGCGCAACTAGGACGCAACTAGGGCACAACTAGAGCGCAACTAAGGTGCAACTAGATCGCAACTAGGGTGCAACTAAGGCGCAACTAAGGTGCAACTAGGACGCGACTAGGGCGCGACTAGGGCACAACTAGGGCGTAGCTAGTGCCCAACTAAGGCACATCTAGGATGCAAGCAGGGTGCCAGTAGAGCGCAAGTAGGGTGCAATAAGGGCGCAAGTAGGGTGCAACTAGGGTGCAACTAGGTCGCAACTAGGGCGCAACTAGGACGAACTAGGGCATAACTAGGGCGCAACTAGGGCGCAACTAGGGCGCAACTAGGGCGCAACTATGGCGCAAGTAGGGCGTAACCAGGGCGCAACTAGGGCGCAACAAGGGCGCAACTAGGGCGCAACTAGGGCGCAACTAGGGTGCAACTAGGGTGCAACTAGGACGCAACTAGGGTGCAACTAGGACGCAACTAGGGTGCAACTAGGGCGCAAGTAGGGCGCAAGTAGGGCACAAGTAGGGCACAACTACGGAGCAAGTGGGGCACAACTAGGGCGCAACTAGGACGCAACTAGGGCGCAACGAGGGCGCAACGAGGGCGCGACAAGGGCGCAAGAAGGGCGCAACTAGGGCGCAACTAGGGCGCAACTAGGGCGCAACTAGGGCGCAACTAGGGCGCAACTAGGGCGCAACTAGGCCGCAACTAGGCCGCAGCTAGGGCGCAACTAAGGCGCAACTAGGACGCAACAAAGGCGCAACTAGGGTGCAAGTAGGGCGCCAATAGGGCGTAAGTAGGGTGCAATAAGGGCGCAAAAAGGGCACAACTAAGGCGCAACTAGAACGCATCTAGGGCGCAAGTAGGGCGTATCTAGGGTGCAACGAGGGTGCAAGTAGGGCGCAGGTAGGGCGCAACTAGGGCACAACTAAGGCGCAACTAGGGCGCAGCTAGGGCGCAACTAGGGCACAACTAGGACGCAACTAGGGCGCAGCTATGGCACAACTAGGGCGCAACTAGGGCGCAACTAGGGCGTAACTAGGGCGCAACTAGGGCGCAACTAGGGCGCAACTAGGGCGCAATGAGGGCGCAACGAGGGCACAACTAGTTCGCAACTACGGCGCAACTAGGGTGCAACGAGGGCGCAACGTGGGCGCAACTAGTGCGCAACTAGGGCGCAACTGGGGCGCAACTAGGGCGCAACTAGGGTGTAAATAGGGTGCAACTAGTGTGCAAGTTGGGCGCAACTAGGGCGCAATTAAGGCGCAACTCAGGCGCAAGTAGGACGCAACTAGGCCATAACTAGGGGACAACTAGGGCATAGCTAGTGCCCAACTGACGCGCAACTAGGGCGCAAGTAGGCGCCAGAAAGGCGCAAGTAGGGCACAACTAGGGCGCAACTAGGGCGCAACTAGGACGCAACTAGGGGGCAACTAGTGCGTCACTAGGGTGCAACTAGGGTGCAAGTAGGGCGCAACTAGGGCGCAACTAGGGCGCCCGGGCGCAACAAGGGCGCAACTAGGGGGCAACTAGGACGCAACTAGGGTGCAACTAGAACGCGACTAGGGCACAACTATGGCCAAACTAAATCGCAACTAGGGCGCAACAATGGTGCAACTAGTGTGCAACTAGGGTGTAACTAGGGCGCGACTAGGGCGAGACTAGAGCGCAACTTGGGCGCAACTAGGGTGCAACTAGGGCGCAACTAGGGTGCAACTAGGGCGCAACTAGGTTGCAATTAGGGTGCAACTGGGGGCAACTAGGGCGCAACTAGGGCGCAACTAGGGCGAGACTAGGGCGCAACTAGGGTGTAACTAGGGCGCGACTAGGGCGAGACTAGAGCGCAACTTGGGCGCAACTAGGGTGCAACTAGGGCGCAACTAGGGTGCAACTAGGGCGCAACTAGGTTGCAATTAGGGTGCAACTGGGGGCAACTAGGGCGCAACTAGGGCTGAACTAGGGCACAACCAGGGCACAACTAGGGCGCAACTAGAGCGCAAGTAGGGCGCGACTAGGGCGTGACTTTGGCGCAACTAGGGCGCATCTAGGGCGCAACTATGGCGCAACTAGGGCGCAACTAGGGTGCAACTATGGCACAACTAGGGCGCAACTAGGACGCAACTAGGGTGCAACTAGGGCGCAACTAAGGCGCAACTAGGGCACAAATAGGGTACAAGCAGGACGCAACTAGGACGCAACTAGGGTACAACTAGGGCGTAGCTAGTCCCCAACTGAGGCGCAACAAGGGTGCAAGTAGGGTGCAAGTAGGGCGCAAGTAGGTTGCAACTTGTGCGCAACCAGGGCGCAACTAGGGCGCAACAAGGGTGCAACTAGGGCGCAACTAGGGCGCAACTAGGGTGCAAGTAGGGCGCAACTAGGGTGCAACTAGGACGCATGTAGGGGACAAGTAAGACGCAACTAGGGCGCAAGTAGGGTACAATTAGGGCATAGCTAGTGCCCAACTAAGGTGCAACTAGGGCGCAAGTAGGGCGCCAAAAGGGTGTCAGTAGGGTGCAATAAGGGTATAAGAAGGGCGCAACTAGGGTGCAACTAGGGTGCAACTAAGACGCAACTAGGGTGCAAGTAGGGCGCAACTAGGGCGCAAGTAGGGCGCAAGTAGGGCACAACTATGGCACAACTAAGGTGCAACAAGGGCGCAACTAGGGTGAAACTAGGCGCAACTAGGGCGCAACTAGGGCGCAAGTAGGGCGCAAGTAGGGCGCAAGTAGGGCGCAAGTAGGGCGCAAGTAGGGCGCAAGTAGGGCGCAAGTAGGGCGCAAGTAGGGCGCAAGTAGGGCGCAAGTAGGGCGCAAGTAGGGCGCAAGTAGGGCGCAAGTAGGGCGCAAGTAGGGCGCAAGTAGGGCGCAAGTAGGGCGCAAGTAGGGCGCAAGTAGGGCGCAAGTAGGGCGCAAGTAGGGCGCAAGTAGGGCGCAAGTAGGGCGCAAGTAGGGCGCAAGTAGGGCGCAAGTAGGGCGCAAGTAGGGCGCAAGTAGGGCGCAAGTAGGGCGCAAGTAGGGCGCAAGTAGGGCGCAAGTAGGGCGCAAGTAGGGCGCAAGTAGGGCGCAAGTAGGGCGCAAGTAGGGCGCAAGTAGGGCGCAAGTAGGGCGCAAGTAGGGCGCAAGTAGGGCGCAAGTAGGGCGCAAGTAGGGCGCAAGTAGGGCGCAAGTAGGGCGCAAGTAGGGCGCAAGTAGGGCGCAAGTAGGGCGCAAGTAGGGCGCAAGTAGGGCGCAAGTAGGGCGCAAGTAGGGCGCAAGTAGGGCGCAACTAGGGCGCCCGGGCGCAACAAGGGCGCAACTAGGGTGAAACTAGGCGCAACTAGGGCGCAACTAAGACGCAACTAGGGTGCAACTAGGGTGCAACTAAGACGCAACTAGGGTGCAAGTAGGGCGCAACTAGGGCGCAAGTAGGGCGCAAGTAGGGCACAACTATGGCACAACTAAGGTGCAACAAGGGCGCAACTAGGGTGCAACTAGGCGCAACTAGGGCGCAACTAGGGTGCAACTAGGGCGCAACTAGGGCGCAACTAGGGCGCAACTAGGGCGCAACAAGGGCGCAACTAGGGCGCAACTAAAGTGCAACTAGGGTGCAACTAGGGCGCAGCCAGGACGCAAGTAGGGCGCAATTGGGGGCAACTAGGACGCAACTAGGGCGCAACTAGGGTGTAACTAGGGTGCAACTAGGGCACAATGAGGGTGCAACGAGGGCGCAACTAGGGCGCAAATAGGGCACAACTAGGGTGCAACTAGGGTGCAACTAGGGCGCAAGTAGGGTGCAACTAGGGTGCAACTAGTCTGCAAATTGGGCGCAACTGGGGTGCAACTAAGGCGCAACTAGGGCGTAAGTAAGCCGCAACTAAGGGCACAACTAGGGGACAACTAGGGCGGAGCTAGTGCCCAAGTGAGGCGCAACTAGGGCGCAAGTAGGCGCAACTAGGGCGCAAGTAGGGCGCAACTAGGGTGCAACTAGAGCGCAACTTGGACGCAACTAGGGCGCAACTAGTGCGTAACTAGGGTGCAACTAGGGTGCAAGTAGGGGGCAACTAAGGCACAACTAGGGCGCCTGGGCGCAACTAGGGCGCAACTAGGGGGAAACTAGGGCGCAACTAGGATGCAACTAGGACGCAACTAGGGCACAACTAGGGCGCAACTAGGGCGCAACTAGGGCGCAACTAGGGTGCAACTAATGCGCAACTAGGGCGCAAATAGGGCGCGACTAGGGCAGGACTAGTGCGCTTTCAGGAAATTGCAGGAAGATTAGGAGGCCGGCGGAGGTGAGTTTGGAGTGAAACAGGTCAGGCGGAAGCTTCGGTGAAGGTGCAGGAAGCTGACGGGCCAATGACGTCATGAGCGGAACGGCAATGGAGCTGATAGAAGTACAAGGAAGAAGTAGTGCTAACGGAAACTGATCAGTGGGCGCAGTGCCGTAGGCACGGGTGCGAGGAGTTGTTCACGTTGGAGGGTGTCACAGCACCGAGGCGCGGGCCGTGTGGCTGTAGCGCTGAGGTGGGAGCAGCGGCAATGCACATGGACGAAATGGCGTTGAATGGCAAGACCCACAGGCGGAGCGCAGAGTGAGTCACAGTCTTATGGCGGGCGGAACGGATTGGCTATGCACGAGTAACTGTCACAACTGGAGGCGGGTAGCGGAAGAGATGATGCACGAGGTTGGAGCGGAAGCGAACAACCGAGGCCAGAAGCAATGATGGTTGATATAGAACTGATGGATTGAACAACGAGAGGCAAAAGCAAAAGCAAAGTGTCTCTAGTCTAAGTACTATGCACTGTCCTGCTGTCCTACTTAGCCCAGGTTACCCGGTAAGGGTGGGCAATGCGATGTGTAAAGGCGTAGCCATCGGTGCGCCGCACTTGTAGGTGCCGAGAGTGAGGCGGCACTGTGCCACTGCACGACCGTTGGTGTTGTGATCATGCGGCTCCACATTTTGGTGCTGGACCTGTTCTGGACACGGATCCGTGCGCGTTGGAAGGGCGAGGATGTCGCGTAGTGGGGACCGCACCGCCTTGCGGTGTGCTGACAGTTGATGGTGGGAGCGGCCGAGATTTGTCGTCGGAATCTGTTGTGGAGGCTCGGCAGGACGTTTGTCTGTCGTGCTGAGCTTCCGACGGATGGCCGAGTTGTTGTAGGCCGAAGGTGAACACTCGCAGCTGGCGGGTAAACGGGTATTTCCGTAATATCCCAAGGAGAGCAGATGGTTGTTGGACAGGGGTATGAGATTAATGTCATGTGAGCCTTGGGTATTTTCCTGACAGCCCCCCAAAAGGGCACACGACAAGAACCAGTGGAATGGGTTCTCTTGTGGCACTGAGTCGTCGATGAGTCAGACTCTGCCTGGTTAGGAGGTCGAGGTTGTGTTGAAGTGCTAAAGTTGTCTGACCAGTGAAAATGATGGTCAGTCTTCATGTGAGAAGGCATGGCGAGGGTATTTCCGGAAGTGAAGGTCAGTCTGTTTGGGTTGAACAGTTCTTGTTGCCGCCGTGCTACTGACTTAGGGGCAGAGGAAAAAGTCAGCTTAGAGCGTTGAGGGGTCTCCATCCGTATGGATGGTGGAAGGAGGAGTAGCTGAGTGTCAGTGTTGATAGTAGGGACAGTAGGGGAGTCTCCATAGAGGAGGAGGCCAGTGTGTCCCATGAAGATGGTGTGGCTGAAGGAGATGGCCAGATGGTGATCAAAGGACGGGCGCCATGATGTGTGATCCTGCTGCAGAGACAGCTGCTGCTGCTGCTGCTGCTGCTGCTTCTGCTCCTGCTGCTGAGGCGCCTGGTCTTGTTGGTGGAAGGTTGGACTACGACGGTGAGGCGGCACGTAGCGAGAGGTGGGTTGAGGAGTCAGCAGTAGGGTGTCGTTCTTAGTGAGGACAGGAAGATTTGAAGTTGGGAGAGTTAGGCAGCAAATGGAACTGCTTGCAGTTGGTGCTGTTGGGCAGGATGTCTGCGGACTCATCTTTGAGGGACGTTGGTGCGGCGGGATGTAGATGGGCGACGTTTCACCCGCAGTGGGCAGAGCATGCTCGCTGAGGTTCAGACTTGGCTTTTTGTCCAAGGAGAGAGTAGGTGCAGAGCAGATGGAGGAGTAGGTGTTGAGTACTTCTGGCTGGAAGGTTTTCGGTGTTCCATGGACAGTCCGTCCATAGAACTGGAGCATAAACTCATTGAGTTCTTCGTTGGAGAAGAGTTGAGCGTTCGAATAGAGAAGTAATCCCATAGCTTCAGTGGGGTCTTGGGCAGGAGGGAGGATCCCCAACCCATTGTTGGCTGGTTGAGATGCAATGGCGGCGGTGGCTGTAGGGAAATGGTCAGGGCTGGAAAATGACATTCGTAGTAGTCAGTGTAGGTAGCAGCTTGAGGGAATGTGGTTGCCGTTCCTTCTGCTGTTGTTTCTGCTGCTGCTGAGGAGAAGGTTTCTGGGAAGGGAGACGGTATCACAGGCGTAGGAGATGCTTGACTGGATGAAGTAGATGATCGGTTCTTCATGGTAGTTGATCGTTTAGGGAGGCACAAGAAGAAGTCCGACGGCGAGTAGGATGGAGATGATTCCAGAGCAGGCGAGATCGAGGGTGAGGCTATAGTTGAGATGAGGGATGAAGCCGATGAAGGCTGCGAGCCCGAAGAGAAGACAGCCAGAAGCCTCCTGTTTGTCTTGAGGGAGTTCCATGATGAAGAATTACAGGTATTGATCTGTGACAGAGATATCATTGCTGCTGCAGAAGGCGGCTTGAGGCAAAGAATGAGAGGTGAGGGAAGTTTGCAGGACCCGAGAGGCTGGTTCTGAGGAAGTTGATGATGTGGTGCTGCTGTTGTTGTGCAAGGTGCTGCTGCGGAGATGACCGGTGTTTTTGATGTCTGGTGTCAAGGGCTTCTGTTGTGATGGAGAAGGATGTTGGATGTAGGAGCTTGGGGTTGTGCCCATACACAGTCCCTTTGTCCTTGCACGTAAGGAAGGAGAGAGGTGATGGCGGCGGTGCGGCTGCTGATTGAGTGCGCAACTCGGCGGGGCGGTTCGGGTGTCAATGAGGAAGGAGGAGGCGATGAATGTGCCCGGATCTTTCTCTGGGCTCTGATACCATGTCAGGGAATTGCACGAAGATAAGGAGGCCGGCGGAGGTGAGTTTGGAGTAAAACAGGTCAGACGGAAGCTTCGGTGAAGGTGCAGGAAGCTGACGGGCCAATGACGTCATGAGCGGAACGGCAATGGAGCTGATAGAAGTACAAGGAGGAAGTAGTGCTGACGGAAACTGATCAGTGGACGCAGTGCCGTAGGCACGGGCGCGAGGAGTTGTTCACGTTGGAGGGTGTCACAGCACCGAGGCGCGGGCCGTCTTGCCGTAGCGCTTAGGTGCGAGCAGCAGTAATGTACATGGACGAAATGGCGTTGAATGGCAAGACCCGCAGGCGAAGCGCAGAGTGAGTCACAGGCTTATGGCGGGCAGAACGGATTGGCTATGCACGAGTAACTGTCACAACTGGAGGTGGACAGCGGAAGAGATGATGCACGAGGTTGGAGCGGAAGCGAACAACCGAGGGCATAAGCAATGATGGTTGATGTAGAACTGATAGATTGAACAATCAGAGGCAAAAGCAAAAGCAAAGTGTCTCTAGTCTAAGTACTGTGCATTGTCCTGCTGTCCTACTGAGCCCAGGTTGCCCAGTTAGGGTGGGCGATGCGATGCGTAAAGGCGTAGCCATCGGTGCGCCGCACTTGTTGGTGCCGAGAGTGAGGCGGCGCTGTGCCACTGCACGACCATTGGTGTTGTGATCATGCGGCTCCACATCTTGGTGCTGGAGCTGTTCTGGACATGGATCCATGCGCGGTGGAAGGGCGACGATGTCGCATGGTGAGGACCGCACCACCTTGCGGTGTGCTGGGAGTTGATGGTGGAGCGGCCAAGATCAGTCCTCGGAACCTGTTGTGGAGGCTCGGCAGGACGTTTGTCTGTCGTGCTGAGCTTCCGACGGATGGCCGAGTTGTTGTAGGCCGAAGGTGAAAACTCGCAGCTGGCAGGTAAACGGGTATTCCTGTAGTACCCCAAGGAGAGCAGATGGTTGTTGGACAGGGGTATGAGATTAATGTTGTGTGAGCCTTGGGTATTTTCCTGACAGGCGCGACTTGGGCGCAACTAGGAAGCAACTAGGGCACAACTAGGGCGCTAATATGGCGCAACTAGGGCGCAATTTGGGCGCAACTGGGGACAACAAGGGCACAACTAGGGCGCAACTAGGTTGCAACTAGGGCACAACTAGGGCACAACTAGGGCGCAACTAGGGCGCAACTAGGGTGCAACTAGTGCGCAACTAGGGCGCAACTAGGGCGCGATTAGGCCGCGACCAGGGCGCGACTTGGGCGCAACTAGGGTGCAGCTAGGGCGCAACTAGGACGCAACTAGGGCGCAATTAGGACGCAACTGGGGGTAACTAGGGCGCAACTAGGGCTCAACTAGGGCGCAACTAGGGCGCAACTAAGGTGCAAGTAGGGCGCAACTAGGGCGCAACTATGGCGTAACTAGGGCGCAACTAGGGCGCAACTAGGGCGTAACTAAGGTGCAACTAGGGCGCAAATAGGGCACAACCAGGGTGCAACTAGGGCGCAACTAGGGCGCAACTAGGGCGCAACTAGAGCGCAACTAGG
>SZWC01004798.1:117722-132419 GCA_023375785.1 Penium margaritaceum | reverse complement strand
ACTAGGGCGCGACTAGGGCGCAACTAGGGCGCAACTAGGGCGCAACTAGGGCACAACTAGGGCACTACTAGGGCGCAACTAGGGCGCAAGTAGGGCGCAACTAGGGCGTATCTAAGGTGCAACTAGGGCGCAAATAGGGCACAAGTAGGACGCAACTAGGGAGCAAGTAGGGTACAAGTAGGGCGTAGCTAGTGCCCAACTGAGGCGCAACTAGGGTGCAACTAGGGCGCAACTAAGACGCAACTAGGGTGCAAGTAGGGCGCAAGTAGGGCGCAAGTAGGGCCCAAGTAGGGCGCAACTAGGGCATAACTAAGGCGCAATAGGGGCGCAACTAGGGCGCAACTAGGGTGCAACTAGGGCGCAACTAGGACGCATCTAGGGCGCAACTAGGGCGCAACTAGGGCGCAACTACAGCGCAACTAGGGCGCAACTAGGGCGCAACTAGGACGTAACTAGGGTGCAACTAGAGATCAACTAGGGTGTAACTAGGACGCAACAAGGGCGCAACGAGGGTGCAACTAGGGCGCAACGAGGGCGCAACGAGGGCGCAACTAGGGTACAACTAGGGCGCAACTAGGGCGCAACTAGGGTGCAACTAGGGTGCAACTAGGGCGCAAAAAAGGAGCAACTAGGGCGCAACTAGAGCACAACTTGGGCACAACTAGGACGCAACTAGGTCGCAACTAGGGCGCAACTATGGCGCAACTAGGGCGCAAGTAGGGCGCGACTAAGACGCAACCGGGGCGCAACCAGGGCACAAATAGGGCACAACTAGGGCACGACTAGGGCACAACTAGGGCGCAACTAGGGTGCAACTAGTGTGCAAGTTGGGTGCAACTAAGGTGCAACTACGGCGCAACTATCGCAAGTAGGGCACAAGTAGGACGCAACTAGGGCGCAACTAGGGCACAACTAGGGCGTAGTTAGTGCCCAACTAAGGCACAACTAGGGCGCAAGAAGGGTGCCAGTAGAGCGCAAGTTAGGTGAAATAAGGGCGCAAATAGGGTACAACTAGAGCGCAACTAGGGCGCAACTAGGCTACAACTAGGGCGTGACTAGGGCGCGACTAGAGCGCGACTAGGGCGCAAAGAAGCCGCAACTAGGGCGCAACTAGGGCGCAACTAGGGCGCAACTAGGGCGCAACTAGGGTGCCACTAGGGCGCAACTAGGGCGCAACTAGGACGTAACTAGGGCGCAACTAGGGCGCAACTAGGGCGCAAAAAGAGTGCAATTTGGGCGCAAGTAGGGCGCAAGTAGGACGCAAGTAGGGCGCAACTACGGCACAAACGGGGCACAACTAGGGCGTAACAAGGGCGCAACTAGGGTGTAACTTGAGCGCAACGAGGGCGCAACGAGGGCGCAACGAGGGCGCACCAAGGGCGCAACAAGGGCGCAACAAGGGCACAACTAGGGCGCAACTAGGACGCAACTAGGGCTCAACGAGGGCGCAACTAGGGCGCAACTAGGGTGCAACTAGGGCACAACTAGGGCGCAACTTGGGCGCAACTAGGGTGCAACTAAGGCGCAACTAAGGCGCAACTAAGGCGCAACTAAGGCGCAACTAGGGCGCAAGTAGGTCACAAGTAGGAAGCAGCTAGGGCGCAACTAGGGTACAACAAGGGTGTAGCTAGTGTCCAACTGAGGCGCAACTACAGCAAGAGTAGGGCGCAAGTCGGGCCCAACTAGGGCGCAACTAGGGTGCAACTAGGGCGCAACTATGGCGCAACTAGGGCACAACTAGGGCGCAAGTAGGGCGCAACTAGGGTGCAACTAGGACAAATCTAGGGTGCAACTAGGACGCAACTATGGCGTAACTAGGGTGCAACTAGGACGCAACTAGGACACAACTAGGGCGCAACTAGGGAGCAACTAGGGCACCACTAGGGTGCAACTAGGGCGCAACTAAGGCGCAACTAGGGCGCGACTAGGGCGCGACTAGGGCGCGACTAGTGCGCGACTAGGGCGCGACATGGGCGCAACTAGGGCGCAACTAGGGCGCAACTAAGGCGCAACTAGGGCGCAACTAGGGCGCAATTAGGACACAACTGGGGGCAACTAGGGCGTAGCTAGTGCCCAACTGAGGCGCAACTAGGACGCAAGTAGGGCGCCAGTAGGGTGTAAGTTTGGTGCAATAAGGACGCAAGAAGGGCGCAACTAGGGTGCAGCTAGGGCGTAACTAGGACGCACCTAGGGCACAAGTAGGGCGCAACTAGGGCGCAGCTAGGGCGCAAGAAGGGCGCAAGTAGGGCGCAAGTAGGGCGCGACTAGGGCGCCACTAGGGTGCAACTAGCGTGCAACTAGGGTGTAACTAGTTTGCAAGATGAACGCAACGAGGGCGTAACTAAGGCGCAACTAGGGCGCAAGTAGGGTGCAACTAGGGCGCAACTAGGGCGCAACTAGGACGCAAGTAGGGTGCAACTAGGGTACAACTACAGCGCAAGTATGGCACAACTAGGGCGCAACTAGGGCGCAACTAGGGTGCAACTAGTCCGCACGTTGGGCGCATCTAAGGCGCTACTAATGCGCAACTAGTGCGCAAGTAGGGCACAAGTAGGACGCAACTAGCGCGCAACTAGGGCACAACTAGGGCGTAGCTAGTGCCCAAATAAGGCACAACTAGGGCACAAGAAGTGTGCCAGTAGGGCAAAAGTAGGGTGCAATAAGGGCGCAAATAGGGTGCAACTAGAGCGCAACTAGGGCGCAACTAGGGCGCAACTCGGGCGTGACTAGGTCGCGACCAGGGCGCGACTAGGGCGCAACTAGGGCGCATTTAGGGCAAAACTAGGGTGCAACCAGGGCGCAACTAGGGTGCAACTAGGACGCAAATAGGGCGCATCTAGGGCGCAACAAGGTCGCAACAACGGTGCAACTAGGGCGCAAGTAGGGCGCAAGTAGGACGCAAGTAGGGCGCAACCACGGTACAAGTGGGGCAATACTAGGGCGTAACAAGGGCTCAACTAGAGCGCAACTTGAGCGTAACAAGGGTGCAACACGGGTGCAACGAGGGCGCAACGAGGGCGCAACAAGGGTGCAACGAGGGCGCAACTAGGGCGCAACTAGGGCGCAGCTAGGGCTCAACTAGGGCGCAACAAGGGCGCAACTAGGGCGCAACTAGGGTGCAACTACGTTGCAACTAGGGCGCATCTTGGGCGCAACTAGGGCGCAACTAAGGCATAACTAATGCGCAACTAAGGCGCAACTAAGGCGCAACTAGGGCGCAAGTAGGACGCAGCTAGGGCGCAACTAGGGTACAACTAGAGCGTAGCTAGTGCCCAAGTGAGGCGCAACTAGGGAGAGAGTAGGGCGCAAGTAGGGCGCAACTAGGGCGCAACTAGAGTGCAACTAGGGCGCAACTAGGGCGCAACTAGGGCGCAAGTAGGACGCAACTAGGGCGCAACTAGGACACATCTAGGGCGCAACTAGGACGCAACTAGGGTGCAACTAGGGTGCAACTAGGACGCAACTAGGGCACAACTAGGACGCAACTAAGGCGCAACTAGGGCGCAACTAGGGTGCAACTAGGGCGCAACTAAGTTGCAACTAGGACGCGACTAGGGCGCGACTAGGGCGCGACTAGGGCGCGACTAGGGCGCGACTAGGGGGCGACTAGGCCGTGACTTGGGCGCAACTAGGGCGCAACTAGGGCGCAACTAAGGCGCAACCAGGGCGCAACTAGGACGCAATTATGGCGCAACTGGGGGCAACTAGGCACAACTAGGGCGCAACTTGGGCGCAACTAGGGCGCAACTAGGGCACAACTAGGGTGCATCTAGGACGCAACTAGGGCGCACCTAGGGCGCAACTAGGGTGCAACTAGGGCACAACTAGGGTGTAAGTAGGGTTCAAGTAGGGCGCAAGTAGGGTGCAACTTGTGCGCATATAGGGCGCGCACTCAGGGCGCAACTAGGGCGCAACTAGGGCGCAACTAGGGTGCAACTATGGCGCAACTAGGGTGCAACTAGGGCGCAAGTAGGGCGCAAGCAAGACGCAAATAGGACGCAACTAGGGCACAATTAGGGCGTAGCTAGTGCCCAACTGAGGTGCAACTAGGGCGCAAGTAGGGCGCCAGTAGGGTGTAAGTTTGGTGCAATAAGGGCGCAAGAAGGGCGCAACTAGGGTGCAACTAGAGCGTAACTAGGGTGCAACTAGGGCGCAACTAGGGTGTAACTAGTGTGCAATTTGGGCGCAACGAGGGCATAACTAAGGCGCAACTAGGGCGCAAGTAGAGCGCAACTAGAGCGCAACTAGGGCGCAACTAGGACGCAAGTAGGGTGCAACTAGGGTACAACTAGAGCGCAAGTATGGCACAACTAGGGCGCAACTAGGGCGCAACTAGGGTGCAACTAGTGCGCAAGTTGTGCGCAACTAAGGCACTACTAATACGCAACTAGCGCGCAAGTAGGGAACAAGTAGGACGCAACTAGCGCGCAACTAGGGTACAACTAGGGCGTAGCTAGTGCCCAACTAAGGCACAACTAGGGCACAAAAAGGGTGCCAGTAGGGCGCAAGTAGGGTGCAATAAGGGCGCAAATAGGGTGCAACTAGAGCGCAACTAGGGCGCAACTAGGGCGCAACTAGGGTGTGACTAGGGCGCGACTAGGGCGCGACTAGGGCGCAACTAGGGCGCATTTAGGGCACAACTAGGGTGCAACCAGGGTGCAACTAGGGCGCAACTAAGACGCAACAACGGTGCAACTAGGGCGCAAGTAGGGCGCAAGTAGGACGCAAGTAGGGCGCAACCACGGCACAAGTGGGGCAATACTAGGGCGTAACAAGGGCTCAACTAGGGCGCAACTTGAGCGTAACAAGGGCGCAACGAGGGTGCGACGAGGGCGCAACGAGGGCACAACAAGGGTGCAACAAGGGCGCAACTAGGGCGCAACTAGGGCGCAACTAGGGCGCAACTAGGGCGGAACTAGGGCGCAACTAGGGCGCAACTAGGGTGCAACTAGGTTGCAACTAGGGCGCAACTTGGGCGCAACTAGGGCGCAACTAAGGCATAACTAAGGCGCAACTAAGGCGCAACTAAAGCGCAACTAGGGCGCAAGTAGGACGCAGCTAGGGCGCAACTAGGGTACAACTAGGGCGTAGCTAGTGCCCAACTGAGGCGCAACTAGGGAGAGAGTAGGGCGCAAGCAGGGCGCAACTAGGGCGCAACTAGAGTGCAAATAGGGCGCAACTAGGGCGCAACTAGGGCGCAAGTAGGACTTAACGAGGGTGCAACTAGGGCACATCTAAGGCGCAACTAGGACGCAATTAGGGCGGAACTAGGGCGCAACTAGGACGCAACTAGGGCACAAATAGGACGCAACTAAGGCGCAACTAGGGCGCAACTAGGGTGCAACTAGGGCGCAACTAAGTTGCAACTAGGACGCGACTAGGGTGCGACTAGGGCGCGACTAGGGCGTGACTAGGGGGCAACTAGGGCGCAACTTGGGTGCAACTAGGGCGCAACTAGGGCGCAACTAAGGCGCAACTAGGGCGCAACTAGGACGCAACTAGGGCGCAACTAGGGCGGAACTAGGGCGCAACTAGGGCGCAAGTAGGACTTAACGAGGGTGCAACTAGGGCGCAACTAAGGTGCAACTAGGACGCGACTAGGGTGCGACTAGGGCGCGACTAGGGCGTGACTAGGGGGCAACTAGGGCGCAACTTGGGTGCAACTAGGGCGCAACTAGGGCGCAACTAAGGCGCAACTAGGGCGCAACTAGGACGCAATTAGGGCGCAACTGGGGGCAACTAGGCACAACTAGTGCGCAACTTGGGCGCAACTAGGGCGCAATTAGGGCACAACTAAGGTGCAACTAGGGCGCAACTAGGGCGCACCTAGGGCGCAACTAGGGTGCAACTAGGGTACAACTAGGGCGTAAGAAGGGTGCAAGTAGGGCGCAAGTATGGTGCAACTTGTGCGCAACTAGGGCGCGCACTCAGGGCGCACCTAGGGCGCAACTAGGGCGCAACTAGGGTGCAAGTATGGCGCAACTAGGGTGCAACTAGGGCGCAAGTAGGGCGCAAGTAAGATGCAAATAGGACGCAACTAGGGCACAATTAGGGCGTAGCTAGTGCCCAACTGAGGCGCAACTAGGGCGTAAGTAGGGCGCCAGTAGGGTGTAAGTTTGGTGCAATAAGGGCGCAAGAAGGGCGCAACTAGGGTGCAACTAGGGCCCAACTAGGGTGCAACAAGTTTGCAAGTTGGGCGCAACTAGGCCGCAACTTAGGCGCAACTTGGACGCTTGCAGGGTGCAACTAGAGCGCAACTAGGGTGCAACTAGGATGCAAGTAGGGTACAACCAGGGCGCAACTATAACGCAACTACGGCGCAACTAGGGCGCAACTAGGGCGCAACTAGGGTGCAACTAGTGCGCATGATCGGCGCAACTAAGGCGCAACTAGGGAGCAAGTAGGGCGCAAGTATGGTGCAACTAGCTCGCAAGTAGGGCGCAAGTAGGACGCAACCAGGGCGCAACTAGGGCAGAACTAGGACGTTGCTAGTGCCCAACTAAGGCACAACTAGGGTGCAAGTAGGGTGCCAGTAGGGCGCAAGTAGGGTGCAATAAGGGCGCAAGTAGGTTGCAACTAGGGTGCAACTAGGGCGCAACTAGGGCGCAACTAGGACGCGAGTAGGGCACAACTAGGGCGCAACTAGGGCGCAAGTAGGGCGCAACTAGGGTGCAACTAGGGCGCAACAAATGCGCAACTAGGGCGCAACTAGGGCGCAACTAGGGTGCAACTAGGGCCCAACTAGGGCGCAACTAGGGTGCAACTAGGGCGCAACTAGGGCGCAACTAGGGCGCAAGTAGGGCGCAACTAGGGCGCAACTAGAGCGCAAGTAGGGCGCAACTAGGACGCGACGAGGGCGCAAGTAGGGCGCAAGTAGGGCGCAACTAGGGCACTACTAAGGCGCAACTAGGGCGCAACTAGGGCGCAACGAGGGCGCAACGAGGGTGCAAAAAGGGCGCAACAAGGGCGCAACTATCGCGCAACTAGGGCGCAACTATGGCGCAACTAGGGCGCAACTAGGGCGCAACTAGGGCGCAACTAGGGCGCAACTATGGCGCAGCTAGGGCGCAACTAAGGCGCAACTAGGGCGCAAAAAAGGCGCAACTAGGGCGCAAGTAGGGCACAAGTAGGACGCAACTAGGGCACAACTAGGGTACAACTAGGGCGTAGCTAGTGCCCAACTGAGGCGCAACTAGGGCGCAAGTAGGGTGCCAATAGGGCGTAAGTAGGGTGCAATAAGGACGCAAGAAGGGCGCAACTAGGGCGCAACTAGACCGCATCTAGAGCGCAAGTAGGGCGCAACTAGGACGCGACGAGGGCCCAAGTACGGCGCAGGTAGGGCGCAACTAGGGCACTACTAAGGCGCAACTAGGGCGCAACTAGGGCGCAACTAGGGCGCAACTAGGGCGCAACTAGGGCGCAACTAGGGTGCAACTAGGGCGCAACAAGGGCGCAACTAGGGTGCAACTAGGGCGCAACTAGGGTACAACTAGGGCGCAACTAGGACGCAATTAGGGCGCAACAAGGGCGCAACGAGGGTGCAACTAGGGCGTAACTAGGGCGCAACTAGGGCGCAACTAGGACGCAACTAGGGTGCAACTAGTGTGCAAGTTAGGCGCAACTAGGGCGCAATTAAGGTGCAACTAGGGCGCAAGTAGGACGCAACTAGGGCGCAACTAGGGGACAACTAGGGCATAGCTAGTTCCCAACTGAGGCGCAACTAGGGCGCAAGAAGGCGCCAGAAAGGCGCAAGTAGGGCGCAACTAGGGCGCAACTAGGGCGCAACTAGGACGCAACTAGGACGCAACTAGTGCGTAAGAAGGGTGCAACTAGGGTGCAAGTAGGGTGCAAATAGGGCACAACTAGGGTGCCCGGGCGCAACAAGGGCGCAACTAGGACGCAACTAGGGCGCAACTAGGACGCGACTAGGGCAGAACTAGGGCCAAACTAAGGCGCAACTAGGACGCAACTAGGGCGCAACAAGGGCGCAACTAGGACGCAACTAGGGCGCAACTAGGACGCGACTAGGGCAGAACTAGGGCCAAACTAAGGCGCAACTAGGACGCAACTAGGGTGCAACTAGTGTGCAACTAGGGTACAACTAGGGCGCGAATAGGGCGAGACTAGGGAACAACTTGGGCGCAACTAGGGTGCAACTAGGGCGCAACTAGGGCGCAACTAGGTTGCAATTAGGGCGCAACTGGGGGCAACTAGGGCGCAACTAGGGCGTAACTAGGGAAAAACTAGGGCACAACTAGGGCGTAAGTAGGGCGCAACTAGGACGTGACTAGGCATGACTTGGCCGCAACTAGGGCGTAACTAGGGCGCAACTAAGGCGCAACTAGGACGCAACTAGGGCGCATCTATGGCGCAACTAGGGCGCAACTAGGGCGCAACTCGGGCGCAACTAGGACGCAACTAAGGCGCAACTAGGGCACAAATAGGGTACAAGTAGGACGTAACTAGGGCGCAACTAGGGTACAACTAGGGCGTAGCTAGTCCCCAACAGAGGCGCAACAAGGACGCAAGTAGGGTGCAAGTAGGGCGTAAGTAGGTTGCAACTTGTGCGCAACCAGGGCGCACTAGGACGCAACAAGGGCGCAACTAGGGCACAACTAGGGCGCAACTAGGGTGCAAGTAGGGCGCAACTAGGGTGCAACTAGGACGCAAGTAGGGCGCAAGTAAGACGCAACTAGGGTGCAACTAGGGTACAATTAGGACGTAGCTAGTGCCCAACTAAGGCGCAACTAGGGCGCAAGTATGGCGCCAATAGGGTGTAAGTAGGGTGCAATAAGAGCGCAAGAAGGGCGCAACTAGGGCGCAACTAGGACGCAACTAGGGTGCAAGTAGGATGCAACTAGGGCGCAAGTAGGGTGCAAGTAGGGCGCAACTAGGGCACAACTAAGGCGCAACAAGGGTGCAACTAGGGTGCAACTAGGCGCAACTAGGGTGCAACTAGGGTACAACTAGGGCGCAACTAGGACGCAACTAGGGTGCAACTAGGGCGGAACTAGGGCGCAACTAGGGCGCAACTAAAGCGCAACTAGGGCGCAACTAGGGCACAACTAGGATGCAAGTAGGGCGCAATTGGGGGCAACTAGGACGCAACTAGGGCGCAACTAGGGCGCAACTAGGGTGCAACTAGGACGCAACGAGAGTGCAATGAGGGCGCAACTGGGGCGCAACTAGGGCGCAACTAGGGTGCAACTAGGGCGCAACTAGGGCACAACTAGGGTGCAACTAGGGTGCAACTAGTCTGCAAATTGGGCGCAACTGGGGCGCAACTAAGGCGCAACTAGAGCGTAAGTAAGACGCAACTAAGGGTGCAACTAGGGGACAACTAGGACGTAGCTAGTACCCAACTGAGGCGCAACTAGGGTGCAAGTAGGCGCAACTAGGGCGCAAGTAGGGCGCAACTAGGGCGCAACCAGGGCGCAACTAGGACGTAACTAGGGCGCAACTAGAGCGTAACTAGGGTGCAACTAGGGTGCAAGTAGGGCGCAACTAAGGCACAACTAGGGCGCCCGGGCGCAACTAGGGCGCAACTAGGGGGAAACTAGGGCGCATCTAGGACGCAACTAGGACTCAACTAGGGCACAACTAGGGCACAACTAGGGCGCAACTAGGGCGAAACTAGGGTGCAACTAGTGCGCAACTAGGGCGCAACTAGGGCGCGACCAGGGCACGACTAGGGCGCGACTTGGACGCAACTAGGGCGCAACTAGGGCACAACTAGGGCGCAAGTAGGACGCAACTAGGGCGCAATTATGGTGCAACTGGGGGCAACTAGGGTGCAACTAGGGCACAACTAGGTTGCAACTAGGGCACAAATAGGGCGTAACTAGGGCGCAACTAGGGCGCAACTAGCGTGCAACTAGTGCGCAACTGGGGCACAACTAGGGCACGATTAGGGCGCGACTAGGGCGCGACTTGGGCGCAACTAGGGTGCAACTAGGGCACAACTAGGACACAACTAGGGCGCAATTACGGCGCAACTGGGGGCAACTAGGGCGCAAGTAGGGTGCAACTAGGGCGCAACTAGGGCACATTTAAGGCGCAACCAGGACGCAACGAGGGCGCAACTAGGGCGCAACTAGGGCGCAACTAGGGCGCAACTAGGGCGTAACTAGGGCGTAATTAAGGCGCAACTAGGGCGCAAATATGGTACAAGTAGGACGCAACAAGGGCGCAAGTAGGGTACAACTAGGGCGTAGCTAGTGCCCAACTGAGGCGCAACAAGGGTGTAACTAGGGCGCAACTAAGTGCAACTAGGGTGCAAGTAGGGCACAACTAGGGCGCAAGTAGGACTCAAGAAGGGCGCAACTAGGGCATAACGAGGGCGCACTAGAGCGCAACTAGGGCGAAACTAGGGCGCAACTAGGACGCAACTAGGGTGCAACTAGAGCGCAACTAGGTCACAACTAGGGTGAAACAAGGGCGTAACGAGGGCGCAACTAGGGCGCAATGAGGGCGCAACGAGGGCGCAACTAGGACGCAACTAGGGCGCAACCAGGGTGCAACTAGGGTGCAACTAGGGCGCAAATAGGGTGCAACTAGGGCGCAACTAGAGCACAACTTGGGCACAACTAGGACGCAACTAGGTCGCAACTAGGGCGCAACCATGGCGCAACTAGGGTGCAAGTGGGGCGCAACTAGGCCGCAACCGGGGCGCAACCAGGGCGCAACTAGGACGCAACTAGGGTGCAACTAGGGCACAACTAGGGCGTAGCTAGTCGCCAACTAAGGCACAACTAGGGCGCAAGAAGGTGCCAGTAGAGCGCAAGTAGGGTGCAATAAGGGCGCAAATAGGGTACAACTAGAGCGCAACTAGGGCGCAACTAGGGCGCAACTAGGGCGCGACTAGGACGCGACTAGGGCGCGATTAGGGCGCAACTAGGGCGCAACTAGGGCGCAACTAGGGTGCAACTAGGGCGCAACTAGGGCGCAACTAGGACACAACTAGGGCGCAACTAGGGCGCAACTAGGGTACAACAAGGGTGCAACTAGGGGGCAAGTAGGGCGCAAGTAGGGCGCAAGTAGGGTGCAACTACAGCACAAGTGGGGAACAACTAGGGCGTTACAAGGGCGCAAGTAGGGTGCAACTTGAGCGCAATGAGGGCACAACGAGGGCGCAACGAGGGCGCAACGAGGGCACAACAAGGGTGCAACAAGGGCGCAACTAGGGCGCAACTAGGACACAACTAGAGCACAACCAGGGTGCAACTAGGGTGCAACTAGGGCGCAACTAGGGAACAACCTGGGTGCAACTAAGGTGCAACTAAGGCGCAACTAAGGCGGAACTAAGGCGCAACTAAGGCGCAACTAGGGTGCAAGTAAAGCACAAGGAGGATGCAGCTAGGGCGCAACTAGGGTATAACTAGGGTGTAGCTAGTGCCCAACTGAGGCGCAACTAGGGCGAGAGTAGGGCGCAAGTAGGGCGCAACTAGGGCACAACTAGGGCGCAACTAGGGCGCAACTATGGCGCAACTAGGGCGCAACTAGGGCGCAAGTAGGGCGCAACTAGGGTGCAACTAGTACACATGTAGGGCGCAACTAGGGCGAAACTGGGGTGCAACTAGGGCGCAACTATGACGCAACTAGGGCACAACTAGGGCGCAACCAGGGCGCAACTAGGGCGCAACTAGGGTACAACTAGGGCGTAACTAAGGCGCAACTAGGGCGCAAATAGGGCGCGACTAGGGCGCGACTAGGGCGCGACTAGGGCGCGACTTGGGCGCAACTAGGGCGCAACTAGGGCGCAACTAAGGCGCAACTAGGGTGCAACTAGGGCGCAATTAGGACGCAACTGGGGGCAACTAGGGCGTAGCTAGTGCCCAACTGAGGCGCAACTAGGCCGCAAGTAGGGTGCCAGTAGGGTGTAAGTTTGGTGCAATAAGGGCGCAAGAAGGGCGCAACTAGGGCGCAACTAGGACGCACCTAGGGTACAAGTAGGGCGCAACTAGGGTGCAACTAGGGCGTAAGTAGGGCGCAAATAGGGCGCAAGTAGGGCGCAACTTGGGCAAAACTAGGGCGCAACTAGGGTGCAACTAGGGCGCAACTAGGGTGCAACTAGTGTACAAGTTGGGTGCAACTAGGGCGCAACTAAGGCGCAACTAGGGCGCAAGTAGGGCGCAACTGTAGCACATCTAGGGCACAACTAGGGTGTAAGTAGGGTGCAACTAGAGCGCAAGTATGGCACAACTAGGGCGCAACTAGGGCGCAACTAGGGCACGACTAGGGCGCAACTAGGGCGCAACTAGGGCGCAACTAGGGCGCAACTAGGGCACAACTAAGGCACAACTAGGGCGCAAGTATGACACAAGTGGGACGCAAATAGGGCGCAACTAGGGTATAACTAGGGCGTAGCTAGTGCCCAACTGAGGCACAACTAGGGCGCAAGTAGGGTGCAACTAGTACGCAACTCGGGCGCAACTAGGGCACAACTAGGGCGCAACTAGGGCAGAACTAGGGCGGAAATAGGGTGCATGTAGGGCGCAACTAGGGTCACAAAAACCAAAGCCAGATTACAGAAACCAAAGCTAGGTCACAGAAACCAAAGCCGGGTCATAGAAACCAAAGCCGGGTCACAAAAACCAAAGCCAGGTGACCGAAACCAAAGCTGGATCACAGAAACCAGAACCAGGTCACAAAAACAAAAGCCATGTCATAAAAACCAAAGCCAAATCATAGAAACCAAAGCCGAGTCACAGAATCCAGAGCCGGGTCACAGCAAACCAAAGCTATGTCACAGAAACGAAAGCTGGGTCACAGAAACCAAAGCCGGGTCAGAGAAACCAAAGCCGGGTCACAGAATCCAATGCCGGGTCACTGAAACCAAAGCCGGGTCACAGGAACCAAAGCCGGGTCACAGATACTAAAAGCCGGGTCTTCGTAACCAAATCCGGGTCACATAAACCAAAGCCAAGTCACAGAAACCAAAGCATGGTCACAGAAACCAAAGCTGGGTCACATAAACCAAAGTCGGGCCACATAAACCAAAACCGGGTCACAAAAACCAGAACGGGGTCACATAAAGCAAAGCCGGGTCACAGATACCAAAGCCGGGTCACAGACACCAAAGCCGGGTCACAGACACCAGAGCTGGGTCCCACAAACTAAAGCCGGGTCACAGAAACCAAAGCCTGACCACAAAAACCAAAGGCGGGTCGCAGAAACCAATGTCGGGTCAGAGAAACCAAAGCCAGGTCACAGCAACCAAAGCCGGGTCATAGAACCCAAAGTCGAGTCACAACAAACAAAGCCGAGTCACAGAAAGCAAAGCCGGATCACACAAACCAAAGCCGGGTCACAAAAAACAATGGCAGGTCAGAGAAACGAAGGCCGGGTCACAAAAACCAAAGCCGGTTCACAGAAACCAAAGCCAGGTCACACAAACCAAATTCGGGTCACAGAAACCAAAGCCGGGTCACATAAACCAAAACCAAGTCACAGAAACCAAAACCGGGTCACAGAAACCAAAGTCGGGTCACTGAAACCAAAGCCTGGTCACGGAAACCAAAGCCGGGTCACAGAAACCAAAGCCGAGTCACAGAAACCAAAGCCGGATCACTGAAACCAAAGTCGGGGCACAAAAACCAAAGTCGGGTCAACAAACCAAAGCCGGAGCACAGAAACCAAAGACCGGTCATAGAAACCAAAGCCTGGTCACATAAACCAAAGCCGGGTCACATAATCCAAAGCCGGATCACAGAAACCAAAGCTAGGTCACAGAAACCAAAGCCAGGTCACATAACCAAAGCCGGGTCACAGAAACCAAAGCCAGGTCACAGAAACCAAAGCGGGGTCACAGAAACCAAGCCAGGTCACAGCAACCAAAGCCGGCTTACAGAAACAAAAGCCAGGTCAAAGAGACCAAAGCCGGGTCATAGAAACCAAAGCCGGGTAACAGAAACCAGAGCCGGGTCACATAAACCAAAGCCGGGTCACTGAAACCAAAGCCCGGTCACAGAAACCAAAGCCGGGTAAGAGAAACCAAAGTCGGGTCACAAAAACCAAAGCTTTCTCATACAAACCAAAGCCGGGTCACATAAACCAAAGCCCAGTCATAGAAACCAAAGCCGGGTCATAGAAACCAAAGCCAGGTCACAGCAACCAAAATCGGGTTACAAAAACCAATGCCGGGTAACAGAAACCAAAGCTGGGTCACAGAAACCAATGCCCGGTCATAGAAACCAAAGCCGGGTCACAGAAACCAAAGCCGGGTCACAGAAACCAAAGCTGGGTCAAAGAAACCAAAACCGGGTCACAGAAAGCAAAGCCGGGTCACACGAACCAAAGCTGAGTCACATAAACCAAAGCCATGCCACCGAAACCAAAGCCGGGTCACAGAAACTTAAGCCGGGTCACAGAATCCAAAGCTGGGTCACAGGAACCAAAGCCGGGTCACAGAAACTAAAGCCGGGTCACACTAACCAAAGCCGGGTGACAGAAACCAAAGCCGGGTCATCGAAACCATAGCCGGGTCACAGAAAGCCGGGTCACATAAGCCAAAGCCCGGTCACTGAAACCAAAGCCGTTTCACAGAAACCAAAGCCGGGTCACAGGAACCAAAAACGGTCCCATAAACCAACGTCGAGTCACAGAAAGCAAAGCCGGGTCACAGAAACCAAAGCCGGGTCACAGAAACCAAAGCCGGGTCACAGAAACCAAAGCCGGGTCACAGAAACCAAAGCCGGG
>SZWC01004798.1:101540-116177 GCA_023375785.1 Penium margaritaceum | reverse complement strand
ACAGAAACCAAAGCCGGGTCACAGAAACCAAAGCCGGGTCACAGAAACCAAAGCCGGGTCACAGAAACCAAAGCCGGGTCACAGAAACCACAGCCGGGTCACAAAAACCAAAGCCGGATCACAAAAACCAATGCCGGGTCACATAAACCAAAATCGGGTCAGAGAAACCAAAGCCGGGTCATAGAAACCAAAGCCGGGTCACACAAACCAAAGCCAGGTCACAGAAACCAAAGCCGGGTCACAGAAACCAACGCCGGGTCACAGAAACCAAAGCCGGGTCACAGCAACCAAAGTCAGATTACAGAAACTAATGCCGGGTCTCGGAAACCAAAGGTGGGTCACAGAAACCAATGCCGGGTCACAGAGACCAAAGCCGGGTCACAGAAACCAAAGCCGGGCCACAAAAACCAAAGCCGGGTCACAACAACCAAAACCGGGTCACAAAAATCAAAGCCGGGTCACAGAAACCAAAGTTGGGTCAGAGAAACCAATGCCAGGCCACAGAAACCAAAGCCTGGTCACAGAAACCAAAGTCGGGTCACAGAAACCAAAGCTGGGTCACAAAAACCAAAGCCAGGTTACAGAAACCAAAGCCGGGTTACACAAACCAAAGCCGGGTCACAGAAAACCAAGACCGGATCAGAGGAACCAAAGTCGGGTCACAGAAACCAAAGTTGGGTCATAGAAACCAAAGCTGGGTCACAAAAACCAAAGCCGGGTGACAGAAAGCCGGGTCACAGAAGCCAAAGCCGGGTCACACAAACAAAATCCGGGTCACAAAACCAAAGCCGGGTCACAGAAACCAAAGTCAGGTCCCATAAACCAAAGCCGGGTCACAGAAACCAAAGACGGGTCACAGAAATCAAAGCCGGGTCACATAAACCAAAACCGGGTCACATAAACCAAAGCCGTGTCATGGAAACCAAAGCTGGGTCACAGAAACCAAAGCCGGATCACAGAAACCAAAGTCGGGTCACAGAATCCAAAGTCAGGTAACAGAAACCAAAGCTAGGTCACAGAAACCAAAGCCGGGTCACAGAAAGCAGGGTCACAGAAGCCAAATCCGGGTGACACAAAAGAAAGCCGGGTCACAAAAACCAAAGCCGGGTCATAAAAACCAAAGCCGGGTCCCAGAAACCAAAGCCGGGTCACAGAAACCAGAGTCGGGTCACAGAAACCAACGCCGGGTCATAGAAACCAAAGCCAGGTCACAGAAACCAAAGCCGGGTCACAGAAACCAATGCCGGGTCACAGAGACCAAAGCCGGGTCACAGAAACCAATGCCGGGTCACAGAGACCAAAGCCGGGTCACAGAAACCAATGCCGGGTCACAGAGACCAAAGCCGGGTCACAGAAACCAATGCCGGGTCACAGAGACCAAAGCCGGGTCACAGAAACCAATGCCGGGTCACAGAGACCAAAGCCGGGTCACAGAAACCAATGCCGGGTCACAGAGACCAAAGCCGGGTCACAGAAACCAATGCCGGGTCACAGAGACCAAAGCCGGGTCACAGAAACCAATGCCGGGTCACAGAGACCAAAGCCGGGTCACAGAAACCAATGCCGGGTCACAGAGACCAAAGCCGGGTCACAGAAACCAATGCCGGGTCACAGAGACCAAAGCCGGGTCACAGAAACCAATGCCGGGTCACAGAGACCAAAGCCGGGTCACAGAAACCAATGCCGGGTCACAGAGACCAAAGCCGGGTCACAGAAACCAATGCCGGGTCACAGAGACCAAAGCCGGGTCACAGAAACCAATGCCGGGTCACAGAGACCAAAGCCGGGTCACAGAAACCAATGCCGGGTCACAGAGACCAAAGCCGGGTCACAGAAACCAATGCCGGGTCACAGAGACCAAAGCCGGGTCACAGAAACCAATGCCGGGTCACAGAGACCAAAGCCGGGTCACAGAAACCAATGCCGGGTCACAGAGACCAAAGCCGGGTCACAGAAACCAATGCCGGGTCACAGAGACCAAAGCCGGGTCACAGAAACCAATGCCGGGTCACAGAGACCAAAGCCGGGTCACAGAAACCAATGCCGGGTCACAGAGACCAAAGCCGGGTCACAGAAACCAATGCCGGGTCACAGAGACCAAAGCCGGGTCACAGAAACCAATGCCGGGTCACAGAGACCAAAGCCGGGTCACAGAAACCAATGCCGGGTCACAGAGACCAAAGCCGGGTCACAGAAACCAATGCCGGGTCACAGAGACCAAAGCCGGGTCACAGAAACCAATGCCGGGTCACAGAGACCAAAGCCGGGTCACAGAAACCAATGCCGGGTCACAGAGACCAAAGCCGGGTCACAGAAACCAATGCCGGGTCACAGAGACCAAAGCCGGGTCACAGAAACCAATGCCGGGTCACAGAGACCAAAGCCGGGTCACAGAAACCAATGCCGGGTCACAGAGACCAAAGCCGGGTCACAGAAACCAATGCCGGGTCACAGAGACCAAAGCCGGGTCACAGAAACCAATGCCGGGTCACAGAGACCAAAGCCGGGTCACAGAAACCAATGCCGGGTCACAGAGACCAAAGCCGGGTCACAGAAACCAATGCCGGGTCACAGAGACCAAAGCCGGGTCACAGAAACCAATGCCGGGTCACAGAGACCAAAGCCGGGTCACAGAAACCAATGCCGGGTCACAGAGACCAAAGCCGGGTCACAGAAACCAATGCCGGGTCACAGAGACCAAAGCCGGGTCACAGAAACCAATGCCGGGTCACAGAGACCAAAGCCGGGTCACAGAAACCAATGCCGGGTCACAGAGACCAAAGCCGGGTCACAGAAACCAATGCCGGGTCACAGAGACCAAAGCCGGGTCACAGAAACCAATGCCGGGTCACAGAGACCAAAGCCGGGTCACAGAAACCAATGCCGGGTCACAGAGACCAAAGCCGGGTCACAGAAACCAATGCCGGGTCACAGAGACCAAAGCCGGGTCACAGAAACCAATGCCGGGTCACAGAGACCAAAGCCGGGTCACAGAAACCAATGCCGGGTCACAGAGACCAAAGCCGGGTCACAGAAACCAATGCCGGGTCACAGAGACCAAAGCCGGGTCACAGAAACCAATGCCGGGTCACAGAGACCAAAGCCGGGTCACAGAAACCAATGCCGGGTCACAGAGACCAAAGCCGGGTCACAGAAACCAATGCCGGGTCACAGAGACCAAAGCCGGGTCACAGAAACCAATGCCGGGTCACAGAGACCAAAGCCGGGTCACAGAAACCAATGCCGGGTCACAGAGACCAAAGCCGGGTCACAGAAACCAATGCCGGGTCACAGAGACCAAAGCCGGGTCACAGAAACCAATGCCGGGTCACAGAGACCAAAGCCGGGTCACAGAAACCAATGCCGGGTCACAGAGACCAAAGCCGGGTCACAGAAACCAATGCCGGGTCACAGAGACCAAAGCCGGGTCACAGAAACCAATGCCGGGTCACAGAGACCAAAGCCGGGTCACAGAAACCAATGCCGGGTCACAGAGACCAAAGCCGGGTCACAGAAACCAATGCCGGGTCACAGAGACCAAAGCCGGGTCACAGAAACCAATGCCGGGTCACAGAGACCAAAGCCGGGTCACAGAAACCAATGCCGGGTCACAGAGACCAAAGCCGGGTCACAGAAACCAATGCCGGGTCACAGAGACCAAAGCCGGGTCACAGAAACCAATGCCGGGTCACAGAGACCAAAGCCGGGTCACAGAAACCAATGCCGGGTCACAGAGACCAAAGCCGGGTCACAGAAACCAATGCCGGGTCACAGAGACCAAAGCCGGGTCACAGAAACCAAAACCGGGTCACAGAAACCAAAGCCAGGTCACACAAACCAAAGCCGGGTCACAGAAACTAAAGCCGGGTCACAGAAACCAAAGCTCGGTCAAAGAATCCAAAGCCGGATCACAGAAACCAAAGCTGGGCCACAGAAACGAAAGCCGGGTCAGAGAAACCAAAGCCGGGTCACAGAAACCAAAGCCGGGTCACAAAAACCAAAGCCGGGTCATAGAAACCAAAGCCGGGTCACAAAAACGAAGGCCGGGTCATATAAACCAAAGACGGGTCACAGAAACCAAAGCCGGATGAAAGAAACCAAAGCTGGATAAACCAAAGCCAGATCACAGAAACCAAAGCTGGGCCACAAAAACGAAAGCCGGGTCACACAAATCAAAGCCGGGGCACAAAAACCAAAGCAGGGTCACAGAAACCAAAGCCAGGTCACAGAAACCAAAGCCGGGTCACAACAACCAAAGCCGGGACACGTAAACCAAAGCCGAGTCATAAAATACAATGCCGGGTCACAGAAAGCAAAGCCGGGTCACACATACCAAAGCCGGGTCACAAAAACCAAAGCTAGGTCAGAAAAACGAAAGCCGGGTCAAAAAAACCAAAGCCGGTTCACAGAAACCGAAGCCAGGTCATAGAAACCAAAGTCGGGTCGCAGAAACCAAAGCCATGCCACATAAACCAAAGCCAAGTCACATAAACCAAAGTCGGGTCACATAAACCAAAGCCGGGTCACAGAAACCAAAGCCGGGTCACAGAAACCAAAGCCAGGTCACAGAAACCACAGCCGGGTCACAGAAACCAAAGCCGGATCACAGAAACCAAAGCTGGGTCATAAAACCAAAGCCGGGTAAAAAAACCAAAGCCGGAGCTCAGAAACCAAAGCCCGGTCATAGAAACCAAAGCCGGGTCACAGAAACCAAAGCCGGGTCACAGAAGCCAAAGCCGGATCACACAAACAATAGCCGGGTCACAACAACCAAAGCCAGGTCACAGAAACCAAAGCCAGGTCACAGAAACCACAGCCGAGTCACAGAAACCAAAGCCGGGTCACAGAAGCCAAAGCCGGATCACACAAACAATAGCCGGGTCACAACAACCAAAGCCAGGTCACAGAAACCAAAGCCAGGTCACAGAAACCACAGCCGAGTCACAGAAACCAAAGCCGGGTCACAGAAGCCAAAGCCGGATCACACAAACAATAGCCGGGTCACAACAACCAAAGCCAGGTCACAGAAACCAAAGCCAGGTCACAGAAACCACAGCCGAGTCACAGAAACCAAAGCCGGGTCACAGAAGCCAAAGCCGGATCACACAAACAATAGCCGGGTCACAACAACCAAAGCCAGGTCACAGAAACCAAAGCCAGGTCACAGAAACCACAGCCGAGTCACAGAAACCAAAGCCGGGTCACAGAAGCCAAAGCCGGATCACACAAACAATAGCCGGGTCACAACAACCAAAGCCAGGTCACAGAAACCAAAGCCAGGTCACAGAAACCACAGCCGAGTCACAGAAACCAAAGCCGGGTCACAGAAGCCAAAGCCGGATCACACAAACAATAGCCGGGTCACAACAACCAAAGCCAGGTCACAGAAACCAAAGCCAGGTCACAGAAACCACAGCCGAGTCACAGAAACCAAAGCCGGGTCACAGAAGCCAAAGCCGGATCACACAAACAATAGCCGGGTCACAACAACCAAAGCCAGGTCACAGAAACCAAAGCCAGGTCACAGAAACCACAGCCGAGTCACAGAAACCAAAGCCGGGTCACAGAATCGAAAGCCGGGTCAGAGAAACCAAAGCCGGGTCACAGAATCCAAAGCCGGGTCACAGAAACCAAAGCCGGATCACAGAAACCAACGCCGGGTCACAGAAACCAAAGCAGGGTCACACAAACCACAGCCGGGTCACAAAAACCAAAGCCGGGTCATAGAAACCAAAGCCGGGTCACAGAAATGAAAGCCGGGTCATAGAAACCAAAGACGGGTCTCAGAAACCAAAGCCGGATCGTATAAACGAAAGCTGGGCCACAGAAACGAAAGCCGGGTCATAGAAACCAAAGCCAGGTCACAGAAACCAAAGCCGGGTCACCGAAACCAAAGCCGGGTCACAGAAACCAAAGCTGGTTCAAAGAAACCAAAGACAGGTCACAGAAACCAAAGCCGGGTCACACAAACGTAGGCCGGGCCCTAGTTGCACCCTAGTCGCGCCCTAGTCGCGCCCTAGTTGCGTCATAGTTTCGCCCTAGTTGCACCCTAATTGCGCCCTTCTTGTACCATACTTGCGCCCTATTGGCACCATACTTGCGCCCTAGGTGTGCCTTAGTTGGGCACTAGCTACGCCCTAGTTGTGCCCTAGTTGCACCCTAGTTGTGTCTTACTTGCGCCCTACTTGCGCCCTAGTTGCACCATATTTGCGCCCTAGTCGCGCCCTAGTTGTGCCATGGTTGCACCATAGTTGCGCCCTAGTTGCACCCTAGTTGCACCCTAGTTGCGCCCTAGTTGCACCATAGTTAAGCCCTGGTTGCACACTGGTTTTTCACTAGTTGCGACGTAGTTGCGCCCTAGTTGCGTCCTTGTTGCGCCATAGTTGCGCCCTAGTTGCGACCTAGCTGCGTCCTAGTTGTGCCTTAGTTGAGCCCTAGTTGCGCCGTTGTTGCACCCTAGTTGCACTATAGTTGCGCCCTAGTTGCCCCCTAGTTGCGCCCTAGTTGCGCCCTAGTTGCGCCCTATTTGTGCCCTAGTTGCGCCCTAGTTGCGTTACTTGTGCCCTTTTTGCGCCCTAGTTGCGCCTTAGTTTCGCCATAGTTGCACCCTAGTTGCGCCCTATGTGCGCCCTAATGGCGCCCTAGTTGCGACCTAGTTGTGCCATAGTTGCTCCCTAGTTGCGCCCAAGTTACGCCCTAGTTGCGCCCTAGTTGTCCCCAGTTGCGCCCTTATTGCGCCCTAGTTGCGCCCTAGTTCCACCCTAGTCGCGCCCTAGTTGCGCCCAAGTCGCGCCCTAGTCGCGCCCTAGTTGCGCCCTAGTTGTCCCCAGTTGCGCCCTTATTGCGCCCTAGTTGCGCCCTAGTTCCACCCTAGTCGCGCCCTAGTTGCGCCCAAGTCGCGCCCTAGTCGCGCCCTAGTCACGCTCTAGTCGCTCCATAGTCGCGCCCTAGTTGCGTCCTAGTTGCGCCCTAGTTGCACCCTAGTTGCGCCCTAGTAGCGCCCTAGTTGCGCCCTTGTTGCGCCCTCGTTGCGCCCTCGTTGTGCCCTCGTTACGCCCTCATTGCGCTTAAGTTGCACCCTAGTTGCGCCCTTGTTACGCCCTAGTTGTGCCCCATTTGTGCCGTAGTTGCGCCCTACTTGCGCCCTACTTGCGCTCTAGTTGCACCCTTGTTGCGCCCTAGTTGCACCCTACTTGCACCCTAGTTGCGCCCTAGTTGCGCCCTAGTTGCGCCCTAGTCGCGCCCTAGTAGTGCCCTAGTCACGACCTAATTGCGCCCTATTTGCCCCCTAGTTATGCTCTAGTTGCACCCTATTTGCGCCCTTATTGCACCCTACTTGCGCCCTATTGGCACCCTTCTTGCGCCCTAGTTGTGCCTTAGTTGGGCACTAGCTACGCCCTAGTTGTGCCCTACTTGCGCCCTAGCTGTGTCCTACTTGTGCCATACTTGCGTGCTAGTTGCGCCTTAGTTGCGCCTTAGTTGCACCCAACTTGCACACAAGCTGCACCCTAGTTGCGCCCTTGTTGCGCCCTAGTTGTGCCCTAGTCGCGCCCTATTTGCGCCCTCGTTGCGCCCCAGTTACGCCCTAGTTGCACCCTAGTTGCGCCCTAGTTGCGCCCTAGTTGCGACCTAGTTGTGTCCTACTTGTGCCCTAGTTGTGCCCTAGTTGCGCCCTAGTTGCACCCTAGATGTGTCCTTGTTACACCCTAGTTGCACTCTAGTTGCACCCTAGTTGTGCCCTAGTTGCGTTCTCGTTGCACCCTCGTCGCACCCTAGTTGCCCCCGCGTTGCACCCTTGTTGCGCCCTAGTTGCGCCCTAGTTGTGCCCTAGTTGCGCCCTAGTTGCGTCCTAGTTGCGTCCTAGTTGTGCCCTAGTTATGCCATAGCTGCGCTCTAGTTGCGCCCTAGTTGCGCCCTAGTTGCGCCCTAGTTGCGCCTTAGTTGTGCCCTAGTTGCACCCTAGTTGCTTCCTACTTGCGCCCTAGTTGCGCCCTAGTTGCGCCATACTTGCGCCCAAGTCGCGTCCTACTTGCGCCCTAGTTGCACTATAGTTGCGTCCTTCTTGCGCCCTTATTGCACCCTACTTACGCCCTACTGTCGCCCTACTTGCGCCCTAGTTGTGCCTTAGTTGGACACTAGCTGAGCCCTAGTTGTGCCCTAGTTGTACCCTAGTTGCATCTTACTTGTGCCCTACTTGCGCCCTAGTTGCGCCCTAGTCGCGCCCTAGTTGCGCCCTAGTTGCACCCTAGTTGCGCCATAGTTGCGCCCTAGTTGCACCCTAGTTGCGCCCTAGTTGCGCCCTAGTTGCGTCCTGGTTGCACCCTGGTTGCGCACTAGTTGCGCCCTAGCTGCGTCCTAGTTGCGCCCTCGTTGCGTCCTAGTTGCGCCCCAGTTGTGACCTAGTTGTGTCCTAGTTGTGCCCTAGTTGCACCCTAGTTGCACCCAAGTTGCACTCTAGTTGTGCCCTAGTTAGGTCCTAGTTGCGCCCTAATTACGCCCTTGTTGCGCTCTAGTCGCGCCCTAGTTGCACCCTAGTTGCGTCCTAGTTGCGCCCTAGTTGCACCCTAGTTCCGCCTAGTTGCGCCCTAGTTGCGTCCTAGTTGCGCCCTAGTTGTGCACTAGTTGCACCCTACTTGCGCCCTACTTGCGCCCTACTTGCGTCCTAGTTGTACCTCAGTTGGGCACTAGCTACGCCCTAGTTGTACCCTAGTTGCGCCCTAGTTGCGTCCTACTTGTGCCCTACTTGCGCCCTAGTTGCGCCTTAGTAGTGCCCTAGTTGCGCTCTAGTTGCGCCTTAGTTGCACCCTAGATGCGGCCTTGTTGCGCCCTAGTTGCGTCCTAGGTGCACCCTAGTTGCGTCCTAGTTGCGCCCTAGTTGGGCCCTAGTTGCGCCCTAGTTGCGCCCTAGTTGCGCCCTAGTTGCGCCCTAGTTGCGCCCTAGTTGCGCCCTAGTTGCGCCCTAATTGCGCCCTTGTTGCACCCTATTTGCGCCCTTATTGCACCCTACTTGCGCCCTACTGGCATCTTACTTGCGCCCTAGTTCTGCTTTAGTTGGGAACTAGCTACGCCCCAGTTGTCCCCTAGTTGCGCGCTAGTTGCGTCCTACTTGTGCCCTACTTGCGCGCTAGTTGCGCCTTAGTAGCGCCTTAGTTGCGCCCAACTTGCGCACTAGTTGCACCCTAGTTTCGCCCTTGTTGCACCCTAGTTGTGCCATACTTGAGCTCTCATTGCACCATAGTTGCACCCTACTTGCGCCCTAGTTGCACCCCTAGTTGTGCCCTAGTTGCGCCCTAATTGCGCCCTAGTTACACCCTAGTTGTGCCCTACTTGCACCATACTTGCGCCCTGCTTACGCCCTAGTTGCGCCCTAGTTGCGCCCTACTTGTGCCCTAGGTGCGTCCTAGTTGTGCCCTAGTTGCACCCTAGTTGCGCCCTTTTGGCGCCCTTATTGCACCAAACTTACACCCTACTGGCACCCTACTTGCGCCCTAGGTGCGCCTCAGTTAGGCACTAGCTACTCCCTAGTTGTGCCCTAGTTGTGCCCTAGTTGCGTCTTACTTGCGCCCTACTTGCGCCCTAGTTGCACCCTAGATGCGCCATACTTGCACCCTAGTTACGCCCTAGTTGCACCCTAAATGCGCGCCCTAGTTGCGCACAAGTTACATCCTACTTGCGCCCTACTTGCACCCTACTTGTGCCCTAGTTGCGCCTCAGTTGGGCACTAGCTACGCCCTAGTTGTACCCTAATTGCGCCCTATTTGCGTCCTACTTGTGCCCTATTTGCGCCCTAGTTGCGCCTTAGTTTCGCCATAGTTGCGCCCTAGTTGCGCCCTAGGTGCGCCCTAATTGCGCCCTAGTTGCGCCCTAGTTGTGCCCTAGTTGCACCCTAGTTGCGCCCAAGTTGCACCCTAGTTGCGCCCTAGTTACCCCCAGTTTCGCCCTTATTGCGCCCTAGTTGCGCCCTAGTTGTGCCCTAGTTGCGCCCTAGTTGCGCCCAAGTCGCGCCCTAGTCGCGCCCTAGTTGCGCTCTAGTCGTGCCATAGTCGTGCCCTAGTTGCGTCCTAGTTGCGCCCTAGTTGCACCCTAGTTGCGCACTAGTTGCACCCTAGTTGCGCCCTTGTTGCGCCCTTGTTGCGCTCTCGATGCACCCTCGTTGCGCCCTCGTTGCACTCAAGTCGTACCCTAGTTGCGCCCTTGTTACGTCCTAGTTGTGCGCCATGTGTGCCATAGTTGCGCCCTACTTGTGCCCTACTTGCACCCTACTTGCGCTCTAGTTGCACCCTTGTTGCGCCCTAGTTGCATCCTAATTGCGCCCTAGTTGCGCCCTAGTTGCGCCCTAGTTGCGTCCTAGTTGCACCCTAGTTGCGCCCTAGTTGCACCCTAACTGCGCCCTAGTTGCGCCCTAGTTGCGCCCTAGTCACGCCCTAGTAGCGCCCTAGTCACGACCTAGTTGCACCCCAATTGCGCCCTAGTTGCACTCTAGTTGCACCCTATTTGCGTCCTTATTGCACCCTACTTGTGCCCTACTGGCATCCTTCTTGCGCCCTAGTTGTGCCTTAGATGGGCACTAGCTACGTCCTAGTTGTGCCCTATTTGCGCCCCGGCTGCTCCTACTTGTGCCCTACTTGCGCGCTAGTTGCGCCTTAGTTGCGCCTTAGTTGCGCCCAACTTGCACACTAGTTGCACCCTAGTTGCGTCCTTGTTGCGCCCTAGTTGTGCCCTAGTTGCGCCCTAGTTACGCCCTGGTTTTGCCCCGGTTACGCCCAAGTTGCACCCTAGTTGCACCCTAGTTGCGCCCTAGTTGCGACCTAGTTGCGTCCTAGTTGTGCCCTAGTTGTTCCCTAGTTGCGCCCTAGTTGCACCCTAGTTGCGCCCTACTTGCGCCCTAGTTGCGCCCTAGTTGTGCCCTAGTTGTGCCCTAGTTGCGCCCTAGTTACGCCCTGGTTTTGCCCCGGTTACGCCCAAGTTGCACCCTAGTTGCACCCTAGTTGCGCCCTAGTTGCGACCTAGTTGCGTCCTAGTTGTGCCCTAGTTGTTCCCTAGTTGCGCCCTAGTTGCACCCTAGATGCGTCCTAGTTACACCCAAGTTGCGCCCTAGTTGCACCCTAGTTGCGCCCTAGTTGCACCCTCATTGCACCCTCGTCGCGCCAAAGTAGCACCCTCGTTACGCCCTTTTTGCGCCCTAGTTACACCCTAGTTACGCCCTTGTTGCACTTTAGTTGCGTCCTAGTTGCATCCAAGTTGCACCCTAGTTGTGTCCTAGTTGCGCTCTAGTTGCGCTCTAGTTGTGCCCTACTTGCGCCCTAGTTGCACCCTAGTTGCGCCTTAGTTGTGCCCTAGTTGCACCCTTCTTGCGCCCTAATTGCGCCCTAGTTGCACCCTAGTTGCGCCCTACTTGCGCCCTAGTCGCGTCCCAGTTACGCCCTAGTTGCACCCTAGTTGCGCCCTTCTTGCGCCCTTATTGCACCATACTTACGCCCTACTGGCGCCCTACTTGCGCCCTAGTTGCGCCTTAGTTGGGCACTAGCTACGCCCTAGTTGTGCCCTAGTTGCACCCTAATTGCGTCTTACTTGCGCCCTACTTGCGCCCTAGTTGCACCCTAGTCGCGCCCTAGTTGCGCCCTAGTTGCACCCTAGTTGCGCCCTAGTTGCGCCCTAGTTGCACCCTAGTTGCGCCCTAGTAATCCCCTAGTTGCGTCCTGGCTGCACCCTGGTTGCGCACTAGTTGCGCCCTAGTTGCGCCCTAGTTGCGCCCTAGTTGCGCCCTAGTTACGCCCTAGTTGCGACCTAGTTGTGTCCTGGTTGTGCCCTAGTTGCGCCCTAGTTGCACCCTAGTTGCACCCTAGTTGCGCCCTAGTTGCACCCTAGTTGCACCCTAGTTGCGCCCTAGTAATCCCCTAGTTGCGTCCTGGCTGCACCCTGGTTGCGCACTAGTTGCGCCCTAGTTGCGCCCTAGTTGCGCCCTAGTTGCGCCCTAGTTACGCCCTAGTTGCGACCTAGTTGTGTCCTGGTTGTGCCCTAGTTGCGCCCTAGTTGCACCCTAGTTGCACCCTAGTTGCGCCCTAGTTGTGCCCTAGTTGCGCCCTAGTATCGCCATATTTACGCCCTAGTTGCGCCATAGTTGCGCCCTAGTTGACCCTAGTTGCGTCCTAGTTGCGCCCTAGTTGCGCCCTAGTTCCGTCCTAGTTGCACCCTAGGTGCGCCCTAGTTGCGCCCTAGTTGCACACTAGTTGCACCCTAATGCGCCCTACTTGCGCCCTACTTGCGCCCTAGTTGCGCCTCAGTTGGGCACTAGCTACGCCCTAGTTGTACCCTACTTGCGCCCTAGTTGCGCCTTAGTTGCGCCCTAGTTGTGCCCTAGTTGCGCCTTAGTTGTGCCCTAGATGCAGCCTAGTTGCGCCCTAGTTGCGCCCTAGCTGCGCCCTAGTTGTACCCTAGTTGCGCCCTAGTTGCGCCCTAGTTGCATCCTAGTTGCGCCCTAGTTGCGCCCTAGTTGCGCCCTAGTCGCGCCCTAGTTGCGCCTTAGTTGCGCCCTAGTTGCGCCCTAGTTGTGCCCTTGTTGCACCCTATGTGTGCCCTTATTGCACCCTACTTGCGCCGTACTAGCGCCCTACTTGCGCCCTAGTTGTGCCTTAGTTGGGCACTAGCTACGCCCTAGTTGTGCCCTAGTTACGCGCTTGTTGCGTCCTACTTGTGCCCTACTTGCGCGCTAGTTGCGCCTTAGTAGCGCCTTAGTTGCGCCCAACTTGCGCACTAGTTGTACCCTAGTTGCGCCCTAGTTGCACCCTAGTTGTGCCATACTTGCGCTCTAGTTGCACCCTAGTTGCACCCTACTTGCGCCCTAGTTGCGCCCTAGTTGCACCCTAGTTGCGCCCTAGTTGTGCTCTAGTTGCGCCCTACTTGCGCCCTAATTGCGCCTTAGTTGCGCCCTACTTGCGCCCAATTTGCACACTAGTTGCATCCTAGTTGCGCCCTAGTTGCACCCTAGTTGCGCCGTAGTTGCACCCTAGTTGCGCCCTACTTGCGCCCTACTTACGCCCTACTTGCGCCCTAGTTGCGCCCTAGTGGCGCCCTACTTGTGCCCTAGGTGCGTCCTAGTTGCGCCCTAGTTGCACCCTAGTTGCGCCCTTCTTGTGCCCTGATTGCACCAAACTTACACCCTACTGGCGCCCTAGTTGCGCCCTAGTTGCGCCTCAGTTGGGCACTAGCTACGCCCTAGTTGCCCCCAGTTGTGCCCTAATTGTGCCATAGTTGCGCCATAGTTACGCCTTAGTTGCGCCCTAGTTGCGCCCTAGTTGCGCCCAAGTCACGCCCTAATCGCACCCTAGTTGCGTCCTAGTCACGGCCTAGTCGCGCCCTAGTTGCGCCTTAGTTGCGCCCTAGTTGTACCCTAGTTGCACTCTAGTTGCGCCATAGTTGCACCCTAGTTGTACCATAGTTGTGTCCTAGTTGTGCCCTACTTGCACCCTAGTTGCGCCCTAGTTGCGCCGTAGATGTGTCCTAGTTGAGTCCTAGTTACGCCCTACTTGCGCCCTAGTTGCGCCCTAGTTGCGCCCTAGTTACGCCCTAGTTGCGCCCTAGTTGCGCCCTAGTTGCGCCCTACTTGCGCCCTACTCTCGCCCTAGTTGTGCCTCAGTTGGGCACTAGCTACGCCCTAGTTGTACCCTAGATGCGCTCTAGTTGCGTCCTACTTGTGTCCTACTTGCATCCTAGTTGTGTCCTACTTACGCCCTAGTTGTACCTTACTTCCGCCTTAGTTGCGCCTTAGTTGCGCCTTAGTTGCACCCTAGTTGCACCCAAGTTGCGATCTAGTTGTGCCCTAGTTGCACCCTAGTTGCGCCCTAGTTGCGCCCTAGTTGCGCCCTAGTTGCGCCCTAGTTGCGCCCTTGTTGCGCCCTTGTTGCGCCCTCGTTGCGCCCTCGTTGCGCCCTCGTTGCGTCCTCGTTGCGCTAAAGTTGCGTCCTAGTTGTGCCCTTGTTACGCCCTAGTTCTGCCCCACTTAAGTCGTAGTTGTGCATAATTGGCACCCTACTTGCGCCCTACTTGTGTCCTAGTTGCACCCTTGTTGCGCCCTAGTTGCGCCCTATTTGCGCCCTAGTTGCACCCTAGTTGCGCCCTAGTTGCGCCCTAGTTGCGCCCTAGTTGCGCACTAGTTGTACCCTAGTTGCGCTCTAGTTGCACCCTATTTGCACCCTTATTGCACCCTACTTGCGCCCTACTGGCACCCTTCTTGAGCCCTAGTTGTGCCTTAGTTGGGCACTAGCTACACCCTAGTTGTGCCCTAGTTGCACCCTAGTTGCGTCCTACTTGTGCCCTACTTGCGCGCTAGTTGCGCCTTAGTTGCACCTTAGTTGCGCCCAACTTGCACACTATTTACACCCTAGTTACGCCCTGGTTGCGTCCTAGTTGTGCCCTAGTTGCGTCCTAGTTGGGCCCTGGTTGTGCCCCGGTTGCGTCCTAGTTGTGCCCTACTTGCGCCCTAGTTGCGCCCTAGTTGCGCCCTAGTTACGACCTAGTTGCGTCCTAGTTGTGCCCAAATTGTGCCCTAGTTGCGCCCTAGTTGCACCCTAGTTGCGCCCTAGTTGCGCCCTAGTTGCGCCCTAGTTACGCCCTAGTTGCGCCCTAGTTGCGCCCTAG
>SZWC01004798.1:77725-92525 GCA_023375785.1 Penium margaritaceum | reverse complement strand
GGGGGGGGGGGGGGGGGGGGGGGGGGGGGGGGTAATGCGTCGGCCGACCTCGACACCAGGTCGAGGTCGACACGCCGACCCTCGACCCAGCACGTAGTGTCAAGAGTCGAGAGCAAAATAGACTTGCGCCCTACATGCGCTCTACTTGCGTCCTACTTGCGTCCTACTTGCGTCCTACTTGCGTCCTACTTGCGCTCTAGTTGCGCCCTAATTGCGCCATAGTTGCACGCTATTTGCGCCCTACTTGCACCATAGTTTCGCCCTACTTGCGCCCTATTTGCGCCCTACTTGTGCCCTACTTGCGCCCTAGTTGTGCCTCAATTGGGCACTAGCTACGCCCTAGTTGCGCCCTAGTTGCACCCTGGTTGCGCCCTACTTCCGCCCTACTTGTGCCCTACTTGCGCCCTACTTGCGCCCTCTTTGCGCCCTACTTGCACCCTAGTTGCACCGGACTTGCGCCCTAGTTACGTCCGAGTTGCGCCTCAATTGGGCAGTAGCTATGCTCTAGTTGCACCCTAGTTACATCCTTGTTGTACCCCAGTTGCGCCCTAGTTGCGCCCTACTTGTGCCCTAGTTGTACCCTAGTTGCGCCCTAGTTGCGCCCTACTTGCACCCTAGTTGTGTCATAGTTGCGCCATAGTTGCACCCTACTATTGTCCTACTTGCGCAATACTTGCGCCCTGGTTGCGTCCTAGTTGCGCCCTACTTGCACCCTACTTGCGCCCTACTTGCGCCCTAATTGCGCCCTACTTGCGCCCTACTTACGTCCTAGTTGCGCCCTATTTGTGCCTTCGTGACGTCCTATTTGCGTCCTACTTGCGCCCTACTGCTCCCTAGTTGCGCCCTACTTGCACCTTAGTTGTGCCCTACTTGCGCCCTAGTTGCGCCCTAGTTGCATCGCAGCTGGGCACTAGCTATACCCTAGTTGCGCCCTAGTTGCACCCTAGTTGTGCCTAATTGTGCCCTACTTGAGCCCTACTTGTGCCCTAGTTGCGCCCTACTTGCGCCCTGGTTGCGCCCAAGTTGCGTCCTGGTTGCGTCTGAGTTCGGCACTAGCTACGCCCTAGTTGCGCGCTACTTGTGCCCTAGTTGCGCCCTATTTACATCTTAGTTGCGCCCTACTTGCGCCCTACTTGCGTCCTAGTTGCGCCCTAGTTGCGCCCTAGTTACGCCCCACTTGTGCCATACTTGCGTCCTAGTTGCGCCCAAGTAGCGTTCTAGTTGCACCCGTCTTGAACCCTACTTGCACCCTACTTGCCCCCTAGTTAAGCCCTAGTTGTGCCCTAGTTGCGCCCTACTTGCATCCTACTTGCGCCCTACTTGCGTCCTAGTTGCGCCCTAGTTACGCCCTTGTTGCGGACGTAACTCTCGAGCCTCCCCGTGCGAAATGCTAAAGAGCCGCATGACCACACACTGGCTGCATATGCCCACTATGGACACCTTCTGTGCCAACACAGCTACCACCCGCTAGGCCAAGCTCTCTTGCGCCTCGGCTGAGCAGCGGCGTGGGCCCTGAGCTGGGCAAATCCTAGCCAGCCGAGCGAGGAAGACTCAAGACCGATCCCCCCAGGCCGCCCAGAGTTTCCCACGCCAGGGGGCGCATAAAGTACCCACAGCGTGGAGTCTCGCCATACTTGGCGCACTTCACCGCCTCGGCCGCCTCCTTCGCTTTTCAGGTTCCGTGGCCCTCGCTTGGTGCACGTCCACTGTTGGGACGTCGAGCACACAAAATGTGCCAGTCTTCCGATCCTCCAGTGACAGGTCAGACCACAGCTCCCCCACGCCCCCGGGAAACGGCAGGATCCCCTCATGTTCCACCTACACTGGCAGCCGGTGCTCCCTGCATATGTCGGCAAGCTCCTCGTAGATGGAATGGTGGACGTGTTGTGTCGCGCCACCCTAACGCTGCCGTCGGGTGACAGCAGCTGTGTTCAAACTATCCATGTTGGCGAGAACAAGGTAGGGCACCGACAACTCTAGCCACATCTGAGTATGAAGGCGGAAGTCCTCTCGACTAAAGGCAATGCCTTGCGCACCAGCCTGGGCAGTGCCGACACCACATCAGCCCACATTGGAGCAAGGAAGTGAAGCCCACGGTCCGTAGGGAGGAAGGGGCCAAACTCCATAGAAAGGGCCTGAAGCACAGATCCCGTCGCGCAAGCGTAGGCCAGAGGGGCCAAGTCCCTGGCACCCAGCAGCCCCACCCCTCCAAAGGCGAATGGGAGCTGGACCCGTTGACGCGCTGGCATCTGTAGGTCGAAGCTCGTCGATCCCTCCGCAGGTGCCTGACGACCCGGAGGAGCTGGAGCACTACCTCCCACACCTCCATGTCAAATCGGTGCAGCACCGCAAGCCAATGTGCCTCGGGTTGTAGTGCACGCACCTAGAAGTCTACTCGCGGCACCANTCGAGCCACATCTGAGTATGAAGGCGGAAGTCCTCTCGACTAAAGGCAATGCCTTGCGCACCAGCCTGGGCAGTGCCGACACCACCTCAGCCCACATTGGAGCAAGGAAGTGAAGCTCACGGTCCGTAGGGAGGAAGGGGCCAAACTCCATAGAAAGGGCCTGAAGCACAGATCCCGTCGCGCAAGCGTAGGCCAGAGGGGCCAAGTCCCTGGCACCCAGCAGCCCCACCCCTCCAAAGGCGAATGGGAGCTGGACCCGTTGACGCGCTGGCATCTGTAGGTCGAAGCTCGTCGATCCCTCCGCAGGTGCCTGTCGACCCGGAGGAGCTGGAGCACTACCTCCCACACCTCCATGTCAAATCGGTGCAGCACCGCAAGGCAATGTGCCTCGCGCTGTAGTACACGCACCTAGAAGTCTACTCGCGGCACCACACAGAAGCGGAGGAGTGTCATCGCTGCCTGCACCTCCTCCATCCAACCCATTTGTGCCAAGCCACACACTTGCTCCTGAAGCCAGCGGTATGCCCACAACAACTGAAAGGACTCAGAGCCGACTGGGCAGCCCAGCACCAAAACCCTGTCACGCCTACATGGGAGCTCAACTAGTGTTCACGGGACCCTCTCCTCTGACTGTTGAATTAGAAGACACTTTTGCGGTTGGGTCTGCAAGCCTCGGAGTGCTGCTGCCTCGACCATGGCCGCTAAGCACGTCCATACCATGTGTTCATTTGCGACAAGGTGTTGATTTGCGACAAGGTGTGGATTTGCAAGAGGGTGTTGATTTCCGAGAGGGTGTTGATTTGGAGCAAGGTGTTGATTTGCAACAGGGTGTTGATTTGCGATGGGATGTTGATTTGCGACAGGGTATTGATTTGTGACAGGGTGTTGATTTGTGATAAGGTCTTGATTTGTGACAGGGTGTTGATTTGTGACAGGGTGTTGATTAGCAACAGGGTGTTGATTTGCGATTGGGTGTTGATTTGCGACGTGTTGATTTGAGAGAAGGTGTTGATTTGCGACAGGGTGTTGATTTGCGACATATTGTTGATTTACGATAGGGTGTTGATTTACGATAGGGTGTTGATTTGCGATAGGGTGTTGATTTGCGACATGGTGCTGATTTGTGACAGGGTGTTGATTTGTGACAGGGTGTTAATTTGTGACATGGTGTTGATTTGCGGCAGGGTGTTGATTTGCGACAGGGTGCTGATTTGCGACAAGGTGTTGATTTGCGATAGGGTGTTGATTTGTGACAGGCTGTTGATTTGTGACAGGGTGTGAATTTACGACAGGGTGTTGATTTGCGACAGGGTGTTGATTTACGACAGGGTGATGATTTGCGACAGGGTGTTGATTTGCGATCGAGTGATAATTTGCGACAGAGTGTTGATTTGCGATAGGGTGTTGATTTGCAACAAGGTGTTGATTTACGACAAGGTCTTGATTTGCGACAGGGTGTTGCTTTGTGACAGGTGTAAATTTGTGACAGGGTATTGATTTGCGACAGGGTGTTGATTTGCGACAGGGTGTTCGTTTGCGACAAGGTGTTCATTTGCGACAGGGTGTTGATTTGGAACAGACAGTTGATTTGCGATAGGGTGTTGATTTGCGACTGGGTGTTGATTTGCGACAGAGTGTTGATTTGCGACATGGTGCTGATTTGCGACAAGGTGTTGACTTGCGAGAGGGTGTTGATTTGCGAAAGGTTTTTCATTAGCGATAGGGTGTTCACTTGCGACGGGATTTTTATTTGCGACAGGGTAATAAATTGCGACAGGGTGTCGATTTGCGACAGGGTGTTGATTTGTGATAGGGTGTTGATTTGCGACAGGATGCTCATTTGCGACAGGGTGTTGATTTGCGACAGGGTGTTGATTTGCGACAATGTGTTGATTTGCGACAGGATGTTGATTTGCGACATGGTGTTGAGTTACAACACGGTGTTGATTTACAATAGGGTCTGGATTTACGACGGGGTATTGATTCGCGACAGGGTGTTGATTTCAAACAGAGTGTTGATTTGCGACAGGGTGTTGAATTGCGAAAGGGTGTCAGTTTTTGACAGGGTGTTGATTTGTGACAAGGTGTTGATTTGCGAAAGGTATTGATTTGCGACAGGGTGTTGATTTGCGACAAGGTATTGATTTGTGACAGGGTGTTGATTTGCAACAGGGTGTGGATTTGCGACAGGGTGTTGATTTGCAACAAGGTATTGATTTGCAACAAAGTGTTGATTTGCGACAGGGTGTTGATTTGTGAGAGGCTGTTGATTTGCGACAGGGTGTTGATTTGCGACAGGGTGTTGATTTACGACAGGGTGTTTATTTGTGACAGGGTGTTGATTTGCAACAGGGTGTTAATTTGCGACATGGTTTTGATTTGCGACAACGTGTTGATTTGCGACAAGGTGTTGATTTGTGACAAGGTGTTGATTTGCGACATGGTGTCGATTTACGCCAGGGTGTTGATTTGCGACAGGGTGTTCATTTACGACATGGTGTTGATTTGCGACAGGGTGCTGATTTACGACAGGATGTTGATTTGCGACAGGGTGTTGATTTGCTACAGGGTGTTGATTTGCGACAGGGTGTTGATTTGTGACAGGATGTTGATTTGGGACATGGTGTTCAGTTGCGACATGGTGTTGATTTGCGTTAGGGTCTGGATTTACGATGGGGTATTGATTCGCGACAGGGTGTTGATTTGCAACAGCGTGTTGATTTGCAACAGGGTGTTGACCTGCGAAGGGTGTCAATTTGCGACAGGGTGTTGATTTGCGACAAGGTGTTGATTTGAGAAAGGTATTGATTTGTGACAGGGTGTTGATTTGCGGCAGGGTGTTGATTTGCGACAGGGTGTTGATTTGCAACAGGGTGTGGATTTGTGACAGGGTGTTGATTTGCAACAAGGTATTTATTTGTGACAGGGTGTTGATCTGCGACAGGGTGTTGATTTGTGAGAGGCTGTTGATTTGCGACAGGGTGTTGATTTGCGACATGGTGTTGATTTAAGACAGGGTGTTGATTTACGAAAAGGTGTTGATTTGCAACAAGGTGTGGACTTGCAACAAGGTGTTGATTTGTGACTGGGTGTTGATTTATGACAGGGTGTTAATTTGCGACATGGTATTGATTTGCGACAAGGTATTGATTTGCGACAAGGTGTTGATTTGCGACAAGGTGTTGATTTGCGACAAGGTGCTTATTTGCGCCAGGGTGTTGAATTGCACAGGGTATTGATTTAAGGCAGGATATTGATTTGCGGCAAGGTGTTGATTTGCGACCGGGTGTTGATTCGCGACAGGGTGTTCATTTGCAAGAGGGTGTTGATTTGCGGCAGGGTGCCGCTTTGCGACATGGTGTTGATTTGTAATAGGGTGTTTATTTGCGACAGGGTGTTGATTTGCGACATGGTGTTGATTTGCGACCTGGTGTTGATTTGCGACAGGGTGTTGATTTGCCACACGGGTTTGATTTGCAACAGGTTGTTGATTTGTGACAGGGTGTTGATTTGTAACAAGGTGTTGACTTGCGATAGGGTGTTAATTTGCGTTAAGGTGTTGATTTGCAATGAGGTGTTGATTCAGGACTGGGTGTTTGCGACAGGGTATTGATTTGCGACGATGTGTTGATTTGCGACAAGGTGTTGATTTATATGTTTTACTCCTACTTGCCCGCAGAGTCAGGAAGTCCGGCAGTCGTAGAGTAGAGTTGGAGACTACCTCCTCCAAGTTGGTGAAGTCGCTACATGGAAAAGTGTGGATGCCAGGGCGGGCCTCGGGGAACTGGCTTGCTTTCCTTGAATGTTAGTACAAAACCTGATCACTGACACAAAACATGTCCAAGCGTTGTACATGCAAGGATGCATCCCTGGTCGCTTACACCCTACTAGCGCCCTACTTGCGCCCTAGTTGCGCCTCAGTTGGACACTAGCTACGTCCTAATTGTGCCCTAGTTGCGCCCTAGTTGCGTCTTACTTGCGCCATAATTGCGCCCTAGTTGCATCCTAGTTGCGCCCTGCTTGCACCCTAGTTGCGCCCTAGTTGCACCCTAGTTGCGCCCTAGTCGCGCCCTAGTTGTTCCCTGGTTGCGCACAAGTTGCAACCTACTTGCGCCCTACTTGCACCCTACTTGCGCCCTAGTTGCGCCTCAGTTGGGGACTAGCTACGCCCTAGTTGTACCCTAGTTGCGCCCTAGTTGCGTCCTACTTGTGCCCTATTTGTGCCCTAGTTGCGCCTTAGTTGCGCCCTAGTTGCGCCCTAGTTGCGCCCTAGTTGCACCCTAGTTGCACCCTAGTTGCGCCCTAGTTGCGCCCTAGTTGCACCCTAGTTGCACCCTAGTTGCGCCCTAGTTGTACCCTAGTTGCACCCTAGTTGCGTCCTAGTTGCCCCCAGTTGTGCCCTAAATGCACCCTAGTTGCGCCCTAGTTGCACCCTAGTTGCACCCTAGTTGCGCCCTAGTTGTACCCTAGTTGCACCCTAGTTGCGTCCTAGTTGCCCCCAGTTGTGCCCTAAATGCCCCCTAGTTGCGCCCTAGTTGCGCCCTAGTTGCTCCCTAGTTGCGCACAAGTTGCACCCTACTTGCGCCCTACTTGCGCCCTAGTTGCGCCCTAGTTGCGCCCTAGTCACGCCCTAGTCGCGCCCTAGTTGCACCCTAGTTGCGTCATAGTTGTACCCTAGTTGCGCCATAGGTGCGCCATAGTTGCGCCCTAGTTGCCCCCAGTTGCGCCTTAATTGCGCCCTAGTTGCGCCCTAGTTGCGCCCTAGTTGTGCCCTAGTTGCACCCTAGTTGCGCCCAAGTCGCGTCCTAGTCGCGCCCTAGTCGCGCCCTAGTTGCGCCCTAGTTGCGTACTAGTTGCACCCTAGTTGCGCCCTAGTTGCGCCTTAGTTGCGCCCTAGTTGTGCCCTAGTTGCGTCCTAGTTGCGCCATAGTTGCGCCCTAGTTGCCCCCTAATTGCGCCCTTGTTGCGCCCGGGCGCCCTAGTTGCGTCCTAGTTGCGCCCTACTTGCACTCTAGTTACACCCTAGTTACGCACTAGTTGTGCCCTAGTTGCGTCCTAGTTGCGCCCTAGTTGCGCCCTAGTTGCGCCCTACTTGCGTCCTTCTGGTGCCTACTTGCGCACTAGTTGTGCCTCAGTTGGGCACTAGCTATGCCCTAGTTGTCCCCTAGTTGCGCCCTAGTTGCGTCCTACTTGCGCCCTAGTTGCGCCTTAGTTTCGCCCTAGTTGCACCCAACGTGCACACTAGTTGCACCCTAGTTGCGCCCAAGTTGCTGTCAGAATGAAATCTTGACAAGAGGGTCGCAACTGATTAAATCGTCTCAATAACGGTTGAGGTCCGGAGTCCGAACCACCTTGACTATTGGTTCCTGGTAATTCGACCGTTCGGAACTCAATCAAGTCATCCCCTAACAAAATGACACCTGTCACCCGCATCCCGCTAGCGGAAAGAAGCCGTTGCTTTGCTCCTTGTCATGTTCTACCCTTTTTATAACGAGGATGTTCATTCCATCGAGTTAACCAGAACAGTTCTCACCATCCTGTTCCCCTTTGGTTCCGCGGCTTCGCCGCTGTGTCTTCGCACTGCTCGCATCTCGCATTCCTTGCCTTTGCCAGCCTCTCTCAACTCTTCGCTCCGTCACTCTCGTTCCTTCCCTCAGCTTTCTTACTCAGCCAACCATCACTCACCTCGCTATCACTCTCTCATCAGCTTGTCTACCTCAACTACCTCTCGTCTCAGCTTCTATCAACCTCCGCGACTAACTCCTCGGGACCGCCCTTACGTACGTCAGTCCGCTGACGTACACCTGGATGTTCCGACGCTTCTGCCTGCTTTGCTACTGCTATCCTCGTGTTTGCATTCTTCTCACATGGTATCAGAGCCTGAGGCAACATCATCTGGTGCCCCGTAACCGCGTCATCGCTTTACAGCCATCCTTCCTTCATCGCCTCTATTCGCATTCTTCTGCCGCCGCTACCGTTGTCTCGCGCCTCTCCGCTTTGCCAGCAGCTGACATCAGCAGCACCGCTTGGAGAAGTTCCCACGTTGAAGAAATACCATGTCATCCTGAGAAAGCACTGCGCCCATTTCCGTGCCTGTGGCCAACTCTTGGTAACCTGCCGCCCTCAGCAGCTGCACGAACACTCCCGAGCCGCCGTCTGCCGTCATCTTATTGGAAACTTCCTGCCGCCAACCCTCTGCTACTCCTAATCTATTCGTCCTCCGCAATCACCTCCTCCCGTCGCCTCTTTCCTCGTCAGCCTTGTCTACTACTCCTGCCTCATTGTCCTCCGCCTGCCTGCATCTTTCATCTTGAGCCGCCTTCTCGCGTCGCCCTCTCACTTCGTCAAGCAAGCTGCAGCCAAACTACCGCCGTCAGGATATCAGACACCACCAGTCTTCCTGCTCCCATTTCGAGCCAACTGGGGAACAAGCCGTCACTCTCCTGACATCAGCGGACCAGTGCCCCTGCCCGATGCTCGACTCTCTCTGCCGCAACCTACTTCGTCAAACAAAGAGGACGCCAGACACCACTAGTCTTCCTGCCCGCCGAGGGCTACCTGGGGAACAAGCCGTCACTCTCCTGAAAGCGGAAGAAGTGGTTGCGTCCTTGGCAAAGACACTTCTCCGCTTCTGTGTGGTGCCGCGAGTAGACTTCTAGGTGCGTGTACTACAACCCAATCCAAGTACAATCCATGTCAAATCGGTGCTGCTGCACCGATTTGACATGGAGGTGTGGGAGGCAGTGCTCCAGCTCCTCTGGGTCGTCAGGCACCTGCGGAGGGATCGACGAGCTTCAACCTACAGATGCCAGCGCGTCAACGGGTCTAGCTCCCATTCACCTTTGGAGGGGTGGGGCTCCTGGGTGCCAGGGACTTGGCCCCTCTGGCCTACGCTTGCGCGACGGGATCTGTGCATCAGGCCCTTTCTATGGAGTTTGGCCCCTTCCTCCCTACGGACCAAGAGCTTCACTTCCTTACTCCAATGTGCGCTGAGGTGGTGTTGGTACTGCCCAGGCTGGTGCGCAAGGCATTGCCTTTAGTCGAGAGGACTTCCGCCTTCATACTCAGATGTGGCTCAAGTTGTCGGTGTCCCACGTTGTTCTCGCCAAGATGGATAGTTTGGACCCTGATGCTGTCACCCGACGGCAGCGTTAGGGTGGCGCGACACAGCACGTCCACCATTCCATTTACAAGGAGCTTGCCGGCATATGCGGGGAGCACCGGCTGCCAGTGTAGGTGGAACATGAGGGGATCCTGCCATTGTTGGGGGGCGTGGGGGAGCTGTGGTCTGACCTGTCACCGGAGGATCGGAAGACTGGAACATTTGGTGTGCTCGACGTCACAACAGTGGACGTGCACCAAGCGAGGGCCACGGAACCTGAAAAGCAAAGGAGGCGGCCGAGGCGGTGAAGTGCGCCACGTATGGCGAGACTCCACGCTGTGGGTACTTTATGCACATCCTGGCGTGGGAAACTCTGGACGGCCTGGGGGGATCGGTCTTGAGTCTTCCTCACCCGGCTGGCTAGGATTTGCCCGGCTCAGGGCCCACGCCGCTGCTCGGCCGAGGCGCAAGAGAGCTTGGCCTAGCGGACGGTAGCTGTGTTGGCACAGAAGGTGTCCACAGTGGGCATCTGTAGCCAGTGTGCGGTCATGCGGCTCTTCAGCATTTCGCACCGGGAGGCTTGGGAGTTACGTTCGCAACAAGGGCGCAACTAGGACGCAAGTAGGGCGTAAGTAGGATGCAAGTAGGGCACAACTAGGGCGTAACTAGGGCTTAACTAGGGTGCAAGTAGGGCGTAATTAGGGTTCAAGTAGGGCGCAACTAGAACGCTACTTGGGCGTAGCTAGGACGCAAGTAGGGCACAAGTGGGGCGCAACTAGGGCGAAACTATGGCGCAACTAGGGTGCAAGTAGGGCGCAAGTAGGGCACAACTAGGATGTAACTAGGACGCAACTAGGGCAAAACTAGCACGCAACTAGGGCGTAACTAGTGCCGAACTGAGACGCAACCAGGACGCAACTTGGACGCAACTAGGGCGCAAGTAGGGCGCAACTAGGGCACAAGTAGGGCGCAAGTAGGGTACAATTAGGCACAACTAGGGTGCAACTAGGGCGCAACTAGGGTGTAGCGAGTGCCCAGCTGTGACGCAACTATGGCGTAACTAGGGCGCAAGTAGGGCACAACTAGGGCGCAAGTAGGGCGCAACTAGGGAGCAATAGGGCGCAAGTAGGACGCAAGTAGGGCGTAACGAAGGCACAACTAGGGCGCAACTAGGGCGCAACTAGGGCGCAAGTAGGGCGCAAGTAGGGCGCAAGTAGGGCGCAAGTAGGGTGCAACTAGGGCGCAACTAGGACGCAACCACGGCGCAAGTAGGGCGCAGGTAGGACCCAAGTAGGGTGCAACTAGGGCGCAACTATGACGCAACTAGGGTGCAAGCAGAGCGTAACTAGGGCGCAACTAGGGTGCAATTAGGGCTCAAGTAGGGCGCACCTAGGGTGCGACTGGGGCACAACAAGGACGCAACTAGGGTGCAACTAGAGCGTAGGTACTACCCAATTGAGGCGCAACTCGGACGTAACTAGGGCACAAGTCCGGTGCAACTAGGGTGCAAGTAGGGCGCAAGTAGGGTGCAAGTAGGGCGCAAGCAGGGCACAAGTAGGGCGGAAGTAGGGCGCAACCAGGATGCAACTAGGGCACAACTAGGGCGTACCTAGTGTCCAATTGAGGCACAACTAGGGCGCAACTAGGGTGCAAGTAGGGCGTAAATAGGGCGCAAGTAGGGCACAACTATGGCGCATGTAGGGCGCAAATAGGGTACAACTAGGGTGCTATTAGGGCGCAACTAGAGCGCAAGTAGGACGCAAGTAGGGTGCAAGTATGACGTAAGTAGAGCGCATGTAGGGCTCAATTCTATTTTTCCCTCGACTCTGGACCCTATGTGCTGGGTCGAGGGTCGGCGTGTCGACCTCGACCTGGTGTCGAGGTCAGCTGACGCACCCCCCCCCCCCCACGCCAATACTTAGCAAAATTGTCTGTCGCGCATTCTTCTGCAGCGGACTTCAAAACCCATTTTTTTGCTGTTCCTGAGGCCCTGCGAACTGCAAACGGTTCACCGGCAAACCTGGTCTGTCATCTCCTCCCTTTTTTCTTTTCTTCTGTCAACCGCTAAATGGTGGAAACTTGACGGTAGAGGATGGATGGAAGAGGATGGACGGTAGATGATGGACGATAGAGGCTGGACTGCTGAACTTGGACAGTAGACGCTCTAGACGCTAGACAGCAGACGCGCTAGACGCTGGATAGCGGACACGACGACGGTGGACAGTAGACACGGTGACGATGGACGAAAAACAGTGGACGAAAGGTGCTGAACACGAGCGGCAATATTTTATCTGTCACATGTGGCGGCAGGGAGCCTGTCGTGACCTATCCTTTTTTTTCGGGGTTGGGGACTGGCACCGAAGCAAGATAGGCTATGGACCTGGGAAAAAGTGCAATCAACAGATTAAAGACTGTGATGCTGTAAGTTACCTGAGGAGTGAATGGAAACAAAATCTGTGGGTGGATTTGAATCAGGAACATGAAACGTGACATGAATGCCAAGTTTTGGGTCAACTAGTGCGCAACTAGGGCGCAAGTAGGGCACAAGTAGGACACAACTAGGGCGCAACTAGGGTACAACTAGGGCGTAGCTAGTGCCCAACTGAGGCGCAACTAGGGTGCAAGTAGGGTGCAAGTAGGATGCAACTAGTGCGTAACTAGGACGCAAATAGGGCGGAACTAAGGCGCAACTAGGGCGCAACTAGGGTGCTACTAAGGTGCAAGTAGGGCGCAACTAGGGTCCAACTAGGGCACAAGTTGGGCGCAAGTAAGACGCAACTAGGGCGCAAATAGGGCCCAACTAGGGCATAGCTAGTGCCCAACTGAGGTGCAACAAGGGCGCAAGTAGGCCGCCAGTAGGGCGTAAGTAGGGTGCAATGAGGGCACAAGAAGGGCGCAACTAGGGCGCAACTAGGGCGCAACTAGGACGCAATTAGGGCGCAAGTAGGGCGCAACTAGGGCGCAAGTAGGGCGCAAGTAGGGCTCAAGTAGGGCATAACTAGGGCACACCTAAGGCGTAACGAGGGCACCACTAGGGCGCAAGTAGGGCGCAACTAGGGCGCAACTAGGGCGCAACTAGGACGCAACTAGGGCGCAACAAGGGCGCAACTAGGGTGCAACTAGGGCGTAAGTAGGGCGCAACTAGGGCGCAACTAGGGCGCAACATGGGCGCAACTAGGACGCGAGTAGGGCCCAACTAGGACGCAACTAGGGCACAACTAGGGCGCAATGAGTGCGCAACGAAGGCGCAACAAGGGTGCAACGAGGGCGCAACTAGGGTGTAACTAGGGCGCAACTAGGGCGCAACTAGGGCGCAACCAGGTCGCAACTAGGGTGCAACTAGTTTGCAAGTTGGGTGCAACTAGGGCGCAACTTAGGCGCAACTTGGGCGCAAGTAGGGTGCAACTAGAGCGCAACTAGAGCGCAACTAGGGCGCAACTAGGGCGCAAGTAGGGTGCAATCAGGGTGCAACTAGAGCGCAATTAGGGCACAACTAGGGCGCAACTATTGCGCAAGTTCGGCGCAACTATGGCGCAACTAAGGCACAGCTAGCACGCAAGTAGGGCGCAAGTAGGACGCAACTAGGGCGCAACTAGGGCAAAACTAGGGCGTAGCTAGTGTCCAACTAAGGCACAACTAGGGTGCAAGTAGGGTGCCAGTAGGACGCAAGTAGGGTGCAATAAGGGCGCAAGTAGGGTGCAACTAGGGCGCAAGTAGGGTGCAACTAGGGCGCAACTAGGGCGCAACTAGGCGCAAGTAGGGGGCGACTAGGGCGTAACTATGGCTCAACTAGGGTACAACTAGGGTGCAACTAGGGCGCAAGTAGGGCGTAACTAGGGCGCAACTAGGGCGCAACAAGGGCGCAACTATGGGGCAACTAGGGCGCAACTAGGGCGCAACTTGGGCACAACTAGGGCGCAAATAGGGCGCAACTAGGGTGCAACTAGGACGCACGTAGGGCGCAAGTAGGGCGCAAGAAGGGCGCAACTAGGGCGCAAGTAGGGCGTAACTAGGGCGCAACTAGGGCGCAAGTAGGGCGTAACTAGGGCGCAACTAGGGCGCAAGTAGGGCGTAACTAGGGCGCAACTAGGGCGCAACAAGGGCGCAACTATGGGGCAACTAGGGCGCAACTAGGGCGCAACTTGGGCACAACTAGGGCGCAAATAGGGCGCAACTAGGGTGCAACTAGGACGCACGTAGGGCGCAAGTAGGGCGCAAGAAGGGCGCAACTACGGCACAAGTGGGGCAGAACTAGGGCGCAACTAGGGTACAACTAGGGCGCAACGAGGGCGCAGCGAGGGTGCAACAAGGGCACAACAAGGGCGCAACTAAGCGCAACTAGGGCGTAACTAGGGCGCCAGTAGGGCGCAACAAGGGCATAACTAGGGCGCAACTAGGGCGCAACTAGGGCGCAACTAGGGTGCAACTAAGGCGCAACTAGGGCGCAACAAGTGCGCAACTAGGGCGCAAGTAGGGCACAAGTAGGACACAACTAGGGTGCAAACAGGGTACAACTAGGGCGTAGCTAGTGCCCAACTGAGGCGCAACTAGAGCGCAAGTAGGGCACCAATAGGGCGTAAGTAGGGTGCAATAGGGGAGCAAGAAGGGCGCAACTAGGACGCAACTAGGACGCATCTAGGGCTCAAGTAGGGCGCAACTAGGGCCTGACTAGGGTGCAAGTAGGGCGCAGGAAGGACGCAACTAGGGCACAACTAAGGCGCAACTAGGGTGCAACTAAGGCGCAACTAGGGCGCAACTAGGGCGCAACTAGGGCGCAACTAGGACGCAACTAGGGCGCAACTAGGGCGCAACTAGGGCGCTACAAGGGCGCAACTAGGGTGCAACTAGGAAGCAACCAACCAGGGTGCAACTAGGGTGCAACTAGGGCGCAACTAGGGCGCAACTAGGGTGCAACTAGGGTGCAACTAGTGTGCAAGTTGGGCGCTGCTAGGCCGTAACTAAGGCGCAACTCGGGCGCAAGTAGGACGCAACTAGGGCGCAACTAGGGGACAACTAGGGTGTAGCTAGTGCCCAACTGAGGCGCAACTAGGGCACAAGTAGGCGCCATAAGGGCGCAAGTAGGGCGCAACTAGGGCGCAACTAGGGCGCAACTAGGACGCAACTAGGGTGCAACTAGTGCGTAACTAGGGTGCAACTAGGGTGCAAGTAGGGTGCAGCTAGGACGCAACTAGGGCGCCCGGGCGCAACAAGGGCGCAACTAGGGGGCAACTAGGGTGCAACTAGGGCGCAACTAGGGCGCAACTAGGGCGCAACTAGAGCGCAACTAGGGC